>SKCR01026339.1:0-118890 GCA_019454045.1 Zanthoxylum bungeanum
TCCAAATATCCTCCCCAATTAGCATTGGTATAACCTTGCAATCGCATATCATTCCCTTGATAGCATAATGAATAATCAGCTGTCCCTTTTAGATACTTTAATATTCTTTTAACTATTTTACAATGTGTTGGTCTTGTATTGGATTGGTATTTACTTACCATTCCAACAATAAAATAGAAGTCATGTTTTGTATACATCAATGCATATATCAAACTTCCAACTGCACTTGTATAAGGAACTCGCTTCATTTGTTCCTTTTCCTGTGGAGTCTCTGGATATAATTTATGACTTAAAGCTTCAATTTTCGTGATATTGGTATTAATGAGTTTACAAGCCTGTATTTGAAAGCGTTCAAGAATTTTATTTGAACCAATTTTTCACAAGGAATAACTAACCTTTACCCTACCTACATAAACTAACAATGAGCCACCTTAATAATTTTTCGAAAACAAATTATTCAAAGCCCCACTATCTTTTGTTTCCAATCTGCTTAACAAATCAGCTTGAAAACTTCATTGTTTCCCGGTCTTCTTTCTTTTGGTGAGTTTAGTTTTAGAGTTTTATTTGACCATCAACACAGAAATACAACCCTAACCCAATTTCCTAAGCCTTCGGAGTTCTTTAGGATGAAGATTGGTAGTCGGAGTTCCGACATTGCGAGTTCGCAGGGTTGATCCGCTCATAGACTTTAGAGGTTCTAAAGAAGACTGCTTGGCATGGGTCCAATAAGGTCTTTCGATAATTACAGTCTAGAGGTATTAGAATCGGCATAGTTGCTGCCATAAGTCTTTTACCTTCATTGTAAATTTTCTCGTTATAGTGGATTTTGGCTGGTAGGCTAGAAACCCGGAGTGATTTTTTACTCGCATGAGTTTTCCACTTCGTTAACAAAATTAGTACGTTGATTTTGTTTACTGCTTTGTTATATTTTCTTTGATTTATAGATTTTAGATGTAAGTGTACTTGTTGGTAATCCATAGTGACAATAATTAGGAAATGTCTTAATTTATTGTGTATCATTTCGCACAAGGTCAAAACCTTAGGCTAATTTTAAATTTTCACCTTTAATATGACTCATATACATGTTATAGAGCCCAATGTTCAAATTTAAAAGTTAAATAAAGGGCTGTGTTGATAAAGTTTTTATGGAGTCAATTATTTACTCAAATGGAAAAAGATTTCAACAAATCTTTTTTGTAAGTAATTAATGAAAGTGGATGGCATTAAATATTTATATTAAATGTAATTATTTGGTATTAAATACAATTGGTTGGTATTGAATATAATTGGTTAGCATTAAATACAATTGGTTGGAGTAGGGCAAAATCTTACTTATAAATAGCTCTATTGGTGAGAGCTTAAGACATCCAAAAAATTTATGAGTTTCTTACATTAGAGATAAAGAAAATCTCTAAAGTGATTTGAGAGAATTGGGGTGAGATTATGTGTGTGCAAGAAAAGTGTGTGTGAATGATTAAAATAAACAAAGAAAATAAAAAGGAGAGAAAAATTCTGTATAATTTTTCTTGTGTGTTTCTTTTATTTTTTTATTGTTATCCTTAAAAATGAGTTCGAGTTAAACACTTGTGTCGTATTGTTATATTTGGTTATTCTTTCCTGCTGTTGTCACTCGGTAAATTTTGAGATGTTAAAATCTCAAAAACCGGTATCAGAAGTAGATTAATGGAGATCTCTATTAAGTGGGAGCAGTGGGTGGAGAGAGTGTCAAAGATGTTGACAAATGTGATGGAATTGACTTTCATTATTGGAGAATACAAATTACATATTATTTATTTACAAGGGAACTAGAAGTACCATTGGAAGGCGTGATTCCAGCATGCATGAGTCGAACAGATTGGAAGAAACTTGACAAAAAGGCTTTAGCGGTGGTTCGACTCACACTTTCTAAAAGTGTGAGTGTACATGTCATAAATAAGATAACAATAGTCGAGCTTATGAATACTCTATCATATATGTATGAGAAATCGAGTGTTGTCCAAAAAATTCATTTATTGATGTAACTTTTCACCTAGAAGATGTCAAATGGATACTCGGTGAATCAATATGTGGTACTGGTGAATGAGATCATTAATAAGCTATAGTCAGTGGGATCACATTTGAAGAACACTTAAAGTGTTTGGTTTTGTTAACTTCTATGTCTGATGACTGAGATACTGCTGTAAATTCAATTTGCAACTCTAGTGGGAAAAAAGAACTCGTGTATAAGGAGGTACGTGACACCGTATTTAGTATAGAGGCAAAAAGAAGAAATATCGGGCAGCTTCACAGTGGCTCTGCTCTCAACACTGAAAACAGAGGAAGAACGTCTAATATAAATTCCAACAATCGTGGAAGATCCAAATCCAGAAGAGAGAAGAAATAAAGTCTAAAACTGAAAAATTGGCGGATAGATGTTGGCATTGTGGAAAGCCAGAACACTTGAAAAATGATTATCGGGCTTGGAAAAATAAAAATTGTAGAGCCAATGCAACACATAAGATCGACAAAGACGATTTGATCTTAAGCACACATAATCCGTTGGAATCTTGAGTGATCGATTCGGGGGCATCATTTCATTCAACTTCAAGTAGGAGTATCATGAAGAATTACGTATCCGGTAATTTTAGCAAGATTCATCTTGCTGATGATAAAGCTCTTGACATTGTGGGTAAGGGCGAGGTTCAAATTGAATGGTAATTCGTGGAAGTTACATGAAGTGAGACATGTTCTAGGTTTAGCTAAAATTTGATCTATGTGGGTCAACTGGATCGAGAAAGCTATGTGACTGAGTTATCTAACTATTGTTAGAAAGTTACAAAAAGAGCCCTAGTCTTGGCTCGTAGAAAGATATCGGGAACTCTCTAT
Organism: Zanthoxylum bungeanum; assembly: GCA_019454045.1. Classification (NCBI taxonomy): domain Eukaryota; kingdom Viridiplantae; phylum Streptophyta; class Magnoliopsida; order Sapindales; family Rutaceae; genus Zanthoxylum; species Zanthoxylum bungeanum. Next base: position 2,866 of record SKCR01026339.1, read on the forward strand.
ACGATCATGAACTCCAAAAGCTTAGAAGCTTTTGTTGAGATTGATGATGCTAATCTATGGCATCATCACATTGGACATATTAGTGAGAAGGGGATGAAGGTTTTGCAATCAAAAGGAAAATTGTATGTGTTAGTCTCTAAGACATGCTTCCAAGATCCGAAACATGATTTGTGTGTGAAATAATCAAGTAAAAGTTACGGAATCACTTACATTGATATGGAGAAATTCGAAATTTTTCCTTATTTTGATGTAGCTCCAAGCCTTTTGTATGTTGTTTGGTCATTGGGTGAGTTTCCCTATCACCTCAAATGATTCTCCAAGTGCTAGCTTTGAAGAAATTTTGAAGCAAAATTTCTTCTCCAATGGAGAGAAGCTCACGACAAAGAGAGAGGAATAGAGTTGTGTGTGTTTCAATTTTCCGAAAATTGGTTGTTGAGTGTGTTAAATGATGCATTTAAAATTGCCAATTACTTCCATCAATGTAAGACATTTGATGTAAGTCATGGGTCCCACCACATTTAAATTCAAAATTTAAGTTGTCTTCTCCAACACATAACTAACCTTGGGCCCATGTTCGTTTAATCCGATTAAATGAATTTATCGTCGCGACATAATTAAATCCAATTTAATTAAATAATTATGCCTCACAAAATTATTACGATAGTCGCTTTCGAATTAATTCTCAATTAATTCGTTCGCCCGAATTAAAATCAAATTTTAATTCGTATTAAAATCCAATTTCAATTAATATATCCGATATATTATTTTACCCACATAAATAAATTAAATAGAAAAATTAAATTTAACTATTAAATTTATTTTATTGATTAATTCTAAATTAATCGCGTTCTCTCTTCTATACGAATTTAATCCAAAATTAATTCTTACCGTAATTAATCCCAGATTAATTTTTCTCTTTCATAATTAATTCAAGATTAATTCTATCTGAGTCAAATGTCATTGGTGAATCTTTGGGAAGCGAACCAAGAGATTCCTGGATATGTTGGCAGTAAATACGGTTATCGGACTATCCGAACACATGCGTACCCCGTACCATGTTCTCACCAATTTATAAGACATGGTTGACTTCTAGCAAAGCACCGTGCCTACCCAATTCTCCAGAAATATCCATCGAGGAATATTATCTGTATCAGGTGTAGTAATACTATGTAATGTAATGTTTAATACGATCCAGTATCGGATATCACATGCTAGGCCTAGGGCTGGCTCTGTGTCTGCCCCGTACGAAGCATATATCGGATCCCGAGTAACTAATCTCTATAATCGGAAAGTCATGACCTAGTCATACTTTCCCGATAGGTGCAGCTTTTAAGAGTATTAGTTCCGTATCATTTGTGACCATTATCTCCATATGACTGAAGTGATACTCCTATCTTGACATCACATCCAATACACTACGATTCTCAGTAAACCCAATACAGGCGTACACAGAACCTGTTAAAGCTCCAGATGACCAATACCAAAGTAAACTGATTGTCACAAGTAATAGCGAAGTAAGTCTCAGGTTAAAGATCACATACACCTACCCTGATTCGGATTCCCATAGACACATAGTCATACTACCAATGGGATTCCGAGTGGGTCTATCCAAAGTGAACTGTTCCCGGTCTAACGGCTAACATAACCTCATATTACACTTGCATAAGTATCCAATACCTAAATATAAGAACTATGTCGTTAATGTAGGCACTGCATTTTGCATATAAGTCCCGGTGATGAGTCTCGTACGGAGGCACTACTCTTTAGGTTGCGAAAGTCGCGGGAAACGAATGTCGGAAGGGGAAATTCAGAATAAGTATGTCATCAGATTCAATTCACATGTTCACTGCTTTCGTTCGTGCTACGTTCATGAACACGTTCGAATGTCAAGCAGATTGCGGGCGTTCGTGCAGCGTTCGAATCGGCGTTCGAACGGTGTCGGTACTTCTGGTTTTGTTGCTAGCCTTACACCCAAGCCCAATTAGCCCACCAAAACCCACCCAAAAATAATTAAAACATTTAAAACATGTCACAAATTAAAATAATATCCTTCCTAAATTAAATAAATCACATCCCAATTTAAATAATTCACATACCTAAATAAACAAATCAAATATATCACATTTCCAATCAAACCAAGTCTCCTCCCTAACTTAAGAATATTTTTTCCTTGTGAAACACTAATCAAAATATTCCCCCCATAATTACTTGATCCATTCCTATTCAAACCTTAGAAATCCTAGCCTTTGCCTATAAAAGAAATAGCTGTAAAACCCTTAAATTACCGCAAGAAATAGCTGTAAAACAAAAGCAAAACAGAGGAAACAACAGCTCAAAATAGTGAAGCAGCGAACGAGAGCAGTGAACCAGTGGACCAGAGGAGTTGCGGAGCATCAACCCTTCCGACGGCCGTGTAACGCAGTTTCGAGAGACGACCTAAGAGGTTAGACCTGAGGGCACCCTTCTTATTTATTCTCATCATTTTTTTTCTTGTTGTTTATTAGAATTCCTTCGCATGAGAGTCGTTTGTTGATATATGTTTTGGTCTTTGGATGAATGAAATATGTATTCTCTCTTGTGGTATATCGGATGGAAACCCGGACGTAAATTCCGTAGCCGAATTCGAATGGACGGTATTGCGGTTTGCACTCGGGATACAATACCACATATCACTTGAGAGATTTACACACTTTGTTTCATCCAACCTTGTATTCGAGCATGATTGGGTTGCTAGCATGTTATTTATCTTTTAAGCATGATTTAGTCGTTAGTATGCTATTGCTTTCTGCATGTTACTTATTTATGCATGATGATATAGTGCGCATGGGCTAACTAGGGTGGATTAAAGGTCCTCTATTCGAGGGAAATGCCTAAAGGCTACCTTTTCCACGATGTTTTGCCGCGCCGGACGGAGTATGTTTGATTGAATGTGAGATATGTTTAATCAAGCATACGAGGTCCTATATTATTATTGTCTTTATTTTATATGCATGGTAACATAATGCGCATGGGCTAACTAGGGTGGATTAAAGGTCCTCTATTCGAGGGAAATACCTGAAGGCTACCTTTACCACGATGTTTTGCCGCACCTTTTATTATGTCATTTACCATTTGCATATCATTGCTTTATTTACGCATGCATTACATTCTAGTGCGCATGGGCTAACTAGGGTGGATTCAAGGTCCTCCATTCGAGGGAAAATGCCTAAAGGCTACCTTTACCACGATGTTTTGCCGCGCCGGACGAGGTACACCCGATTGAATATGAATGAATCCAATCGGGCACACGGGGTCCTACATTATAAATTTACTTATCTATGTATGTGTTGCGTCGTCTATCATGCATCAGGTATTGTCCCGTTCGAACGCGTTCTCGAACGTTATACGAACGCAAACCTTCTGTTTACCGTTCGACGCATTTACGAACGCTTCTCGAATGCGCATGTGTTTTCTTCATTTTATCATGCATCAGGTCTTGTCCAGTTCGAACGCGTTCTCAAACGCTATATGAACGTGAACCTTCTGTTTACCATTCGAACGTGTTTACTAACGTTACTCAAACGCGCACGTATTTTCTTTGTTTTATCATGCATCAGGTCTGGTCCCGTTCGAACGCGTTCTCAAACGCTATACGAACGCGAACCTTCTGTTTACCATTCGAACGCGTTTACGAACGCTACTCGAACGTTCATGCGTTTTTTTTATCATGTATCAGGTCTTGTCCCGTTCGAACGCGTTCTCGAACGCTATACGAACGTGAACCTTTTGTTTACCGTTCGAATGCGTTTTCAAACGCTACACGAATGCACATACACTGAACTGAGTCATTTTCATCACATTTCATGCATGATTGCTTCTTGGGTGATTCTCTTGCATTATGTAATTAACCATGCCATTCCATTATTGACACTTTTGCTGTTATCATCCATTTGTATTCCCACATTCATCTATTTGATGTGTTCGCAACATTGTGTTCAAGCATGATTAGGTCGTTAGGATGTTACTTGTTTCTCAAGCATGATTTAGCCATTAGTATGTTATTCCTCTATGCATGATCTTGTTATCTCCTTTCGCAATAGGTGTTTCTTTATGTTTATGTTTAGGTTGTTATTTATTTTTCGTGTTTGATGGTTCAACATGTTCATGAGATTATTGTGTGATGTTGTATGTTTGCCGTTATGATGATTCATTTTATACATGCGAACTTAGGAGTAATTATCCTTGGAAATATATGTTGCTTAGGCTTGGTTAGATTATTGCACAAATCATATCATTACAAGTGGCATAAGTAAGGGACCATTCTGAACCCAACGGTTTGAAGTCTTCCCCTGTGAGGGGTGAGTGCGGCCTTAAATAATTTTCCCGGTTTACTCCGGGTGGCGACTCCATGTTATTTCTCCGGTTTAGTTCCCCCGTGGGCTACTCCGTACTCCCGACCGGGCCGCGAGCCCGGAACAGCGTCGTCCAACATCTGTGTCCTACAGTTAAGCTTCCATAATGCGCACAAGTGTAATACTAGTCTATTCCGCATTATCAATGTCCAGTCTCGATAATACTTCAAGTAGGGATATTTAATGATTAAACCGTTCGTGGATTAATACTGTCTCATATCTTATTAGTCCGATTTAACAATATGGACTTTTATCATTAATATATCCAAGTAATCTAATTACAATAATGATAATAATAGCAATTTCATTTTGTCACATAGTTCATTTGTACAAAAAACACAATGTTCTTTACAAATAGTGATGATATGGGTCATAATTATCCAACAATCTCCCACTTGGCCTATAACCAATCACTCAGGTATCTAACACCTGAACTATGTACACGTCGCTCAAATTTTTGTTGAGATATAGCCTTTATCAGCGGATCTGCATTGTTATCATATGATGTGATCTTTTCGATCTTCACATCGCCACGATGTATGATCTCACGAATCGGATGAAATCGTCCGAAGTACATGCTTGGATCGTTGATGAGACCGTGGTTCCTTAGCTTGTGCTATAGCCTCATTATTGTCACAATACAAAGGTACAGGCTCAGCTGCTAACGGAACTACTCCTAATCCAATTACGAATTTACGGATCCAAATAGCTTCTTTTGCTGCCTCAGCTGCAGCAATATATTTCGCTTCTGTTATTGAATCGACAACAGTCTCTTGCTTGGAAGATTTCCAGCTCACTGCTCCGTTTTTCAAACAAAATATGTACCCTGATTGCGACTTACAGTCGTCTTTATCGGTTTGGAAACTGCATCGGTGAACCCAGTCACCTCAGTTCTCCTTCCCCATAGACTAAGAAAGAATCTTTAGTTCGTCTAAGATACTTAAAGATGTTCTTTACAGCAATCCAGTGACCATCACCTGGATCGGCCTGATTGCGACTGCGCATGCTCAAAGCATATGAGACATCAGACTGCGTACATATCATGGCGTACATGATCGATCCTACTACTGAACCATACGAGATCTGAATCATTGCATCTCTCTCATCTTGAGTTTTAGGACACATATCCTTAGATAGAGAGACGTCATGTGACACCGGAAGCAGCCCCCTCTTGGACTGATCCATGTTGAATCTCTTCAACACTTTGTCAATATACGAGCTCTGGGAGAGTGCCAGCAGCTTTCTAGATATATCATGTTAGATCCTAATTCCTAGAATAAAAGCTGCCTCTCTCAGGTCTTTCATGGAGAATTTTAATGAAAGCCAAGCTTTCACCGATTGTAGCATGGGAATGTCATTGCCAAGAAGCAATACATTATCAATGTATAGGATAATGAATGTCCGTGAGCTCCCACTAACCTTCTTATATACACAAGAATCATCTTCGTTTTGAATGAAACCATATTCTTTTATGATCTCATCAAAAAGTTGGTTCTAAGAACGCGATGCTTGCTTTAATCCACAAATGGATTGGTTTAACTTGCAAATCTTGTTTGCATGTCTTGGTACGAAAAAACTATCAGGTTGTTGCATATAAACATCCTCCAAAAGGTTTCCGTTAAGAAAGCGGTTTTGACATCCATTTTCCATATGTCATAATCGAAATATCAGCAATAGCAAGCATTATCCGAATGGATTTAATCATGGTAACAGTGAAAAGGTTTCGTCGTAATCGACACCATGTCGTTGACTATACCCTTTAGCTACAACCTAGCTTTGTACGTTTGTATGTTGCCTTCCATATATGTCTTCCTTTTGAAACCCATTTACAACCAATAGGCTTAATGCCTTCTGGTACATAACCAGTGTCCAAACTTGGTTGGTATACATGGAATCCATTTCGGACTTCATGGCATCTTACTATAAAGCGGAGTCGATACCTTGTATCGCTTCATCTACGTAGCCAGTTCATCTTCCTCAATAAGATTAACGTCTACATGAGGTGATATCAGAAACCCATACCTCTTAGGTTGTTTTTTGACTCTCACCGACTTACGGGTTCTTATGTATTAGAAGATTGTGGAACAATCTCATTCCTAATTGACTGTTCGTGTTCCGTGAGGGGGTCGGTGTCAGGAATATTATCACACTGATTTTCATCGAGTTTTACTTTCCTCCCACTTACCACTGCATCCATGAATTCATTTTCTAGGAAACCTACATGAAGAGCAACAAATATTTTGTTCTCTTCTGGGTTGTAGAAGTAATATCATTTCGTTTCCTAAGGATAACCTACAAATAGACACTTATCTGATTTGGGTTCTAGTTTGGTATTATCCAAACGTTTAACATATGCCCAACATCCCTAAATCTTAAGGAATAATAAACCCGGTTTCTTTCCTGTCCATATTACATATGGAGTCTGTCCAACAGACTTTGACGAAACCTTATTCAAAATAAGTATTGCACTGTTTAATGCCCATCCCCAGAAGGAAATAGGTAGCTCTGTGCAACTCATCATTGACCTTACCATGTCCAAAAAAAGTTCGGTTTCTCCGTTCGGACACACCGTTCAATTGAGGTGTTCCGGGAGGAGTCCACTGTGAAAGAATACCATATTCTTTCAAGTAATGTTGAAACTTATTACTTAAGTATTCTCCACCACGGTCCGACCGTAATGTTTTAATACTTTTGGCAGTCTGTTTTTATACTTCGTGTCGAAACTCTTTGAATTTCTCAAAAGTTTCCGACTTGTGTTTCATAAGATAGACATAACCATAACGCGATGCATAATCCGTAAAGGTTACGAAGTATTCATATCCACCTCTAGCCTGGCTAGACATGGGCCCGCATACGTCACTATGAACGAGGGCTAACAGCTCGGTGGCGCATACACATTTACCACTAAAAGGTGTTTTAGGATTTTGCCTAACAAACAAGATTCGCAGACATGATATGAATTATGATCAAATCTGTCCAAGTATCCATTCTTCGAAAGTGTGGATATACGAGTTTTGTTTATGTGTCACAGATGACAATGCCACAAATAAGTCTCATAAGTTTTACTCAATTTGAGCTTTTTGTTTGTCATGTTATATGTTTGAGATTCGTTTATATTCAAAATATAAAGACCATTATTTACATATGTTGTACATATCTCAATATTATCTTTATAAACAAAACACCAGTGTTCCGGAATAAAAGGTATACCCGCATCGGGTTAAACTAGATACAGAGATGATATTCCTAGTCAAACTAGGTACAAAATAACAGTCCCCTAATGTTAGTACATGCCCTGAGGGCAGGTTCAAAACATAGGTGCCAACGGCCAAAACAGCGAATTTCGTCCCATTTCCGACTCGCAAATTGATCTCTCATGAAGCTAGTCTCCTGCTATTCTGCAGATCCTGCACATCAGTACATATGTGAGTACCACATCCAGTATCAAAAATTCAATTTTTAAAACGAGTAGTGGACATGTTTATTTCAATAACAAACATACCTGAAGCTGGAGCCTTGCCCACATTCGCTTCCTCCAAGTCCGTCTTGAACTTACAGCAGTCACGCTTCCAGTGACCCCGTTTTCCACAGTGTAGGCAGACGTCTTGGGATTTATCTTTTGTCTTCCTAGAAGACTGTGATGATTGAGCCTTGCCCTTCTTCTTTTTCCTCTTCACACCCCCAGAAGCCTTCGACCAAGCCTTGACCTTCTTGGATGTCGAAGTAAGATGCGCCTCGCGCTTCTTGCCTTTCGGAAGCTCTGGCTCTACCTCTTTCAGCATAGCCATTAACTTCCCAAGATTTTTCTCTTGGTTCATCATATTATAGTTCATGACGAACCTGCCCCAACAATCAGACAGAGACTGTAAGATCAAATCTATAGAAGTCTCGGCCTCAAAGGTAATGCCCAGCTGACCTAGCTGTTCAATGTCAGCAATCATCTGTGACACATAGTTTTCGACAGATGTACCGTCTGACATGCGAGAGCGAAAGAGCTTCTTCTGTAAATCATACTTCTGAGATCTAAGATTAGATCTATGAAGATCTTTCAATTTCAACATCATCGTATAAGGATCCAATCCTTTGTTCTGATGTCGAAACTGAGGAGTCATTACAGTAAGCATAACAGATTGAGTAGTAAAGTTATTATCACGATGAGTCTTCCAAAGCTCATGCTCTACTGGCTGCTCAAGTCCGGGCTCAGGCCCGAGAGGTCTCTCTATAATATAGAGTAACTTCTCAGCTCTCAGGACTATCTTGATTCATTCATTTCACAGTCTGGAAAATTTACACCGTTAAAGACATTCTCGCCCATGATTATGTCCCTAACGCTTATCCTTCCACCCATATTGATTGCTATAGTCCAATTATCCAATCAAGTATTTCGGGTACACTCAAATGAAATGGTTAATATAGTCCAACTATATAACCAACTACAAATGGAGTAGTGTTGTATACAGTCTAACTGTTCAAATAAAACAATAAAAGAATATTAGTCCAACTAATATATATAATGACGATAAATAATAATAGAGCGCGCATATTAGCGAGTATTAAACGAAATTACAAATTTAATACTAGCCTCCCACTATTGATCGGCGAGCCTCTAACCCTTCGTTGAGTACTCGGGAAACCTAGTTTTGTAGTGGGCTAGGATCCTGTTAAATAATACACAACCTTGACTTTGGCCAACAAGCTATATAAAATTTAACTAGGTAGATCTCTAAGATCAATTGGATCTCATCCAATTCCTAGATCTGATAGGTGGACATCCAAGTCCGAAATATATATCCAATATATTTCATAACATGTTTCCTCTGAATCAACTATGCATTAGCTTTGGCTCAACAAGCTTAATGATTCCAGTTAAGCGCGACCCATTGACAGTGGGAAAACTTCATAATCCACGTCGATGAACAGAAGTGACCTTGACTTTGGCCAACAAGTCACAACTGGCCAAGACATGATATAAACAAAGCTTTCATGGTTCAAACACATCCGCGATAGACAATGATCTTGACTTTGGCTAAAAAATCAAAGCCAATCTTGGATCTTGGGAGAGAACCACTCAATGGAAGGAAACACTTAATATTAAATGCGATGGCGTTTTCATAAATTGGCAACAAATTTATTATCTTTGATTAGGTCTCATCATACACCCTTAAACATGCATTCTAAAAGCATAATAAGGCGCGATAAATATAATAATGATATGCGGATGGATATATATAATTTGTTCCTAGAACAAATCTCTCTCTTTTCTCTCTCCCGCTAGCACTTTACATTCTTCAAAGTACCCAATTACATAACACTATAAGAAACCTCATTTACATTGAGAGGAATTGGTGATGAGAGAAATACAATGAGAATAAGAGGTGGTAGGCTGGACACGCAGGTCCAATTTCAAATAATACCATATTTACAACAATTTCCAAAATTTCCCCCACCCATCTAATATACATCTGATATACATTATTCAAACAAATACATCCAAGCATTCACACATAGCATGTTGTCAATCAATCTAATCCAATTATTAATTCTTCAATTAATGACCATCCAATTTTCATACAACGATTTGATTTGCGCGAGTCCAACTCGTTTAAGAATAAATACTCAAAGTAAGTATTCTTTAATTATATCAGACTACAATATTAAATCCAATTTATTAATTGTATTCAATACTAATTCAAGTTTAATTCCAAATTAAACAATTACACTTATTTTATTAATACCTTTATAGACTTGGATTCCAAATCCAATCCAAATGGCCTCAAAGGCCCATTTAGCATCCAATGCCAATTCGATTAGGTCCAATGAGCTTTTAATTAATTCTTTAGGCATGGACTATTGGCCATTATGGATCAAACCCATAATGCCTTGGCCCATTTAGGAATCACCATATGCCAAAAATTAATTTTGGCCCATTAGGCCCAATTAAATTATTAAAGGCATAATAGTCATATTTTGGACTTTATGGAAATAGTTTAGGCCAAATTGGATCCAACCCAATTGTCCAAAACCAAACTTGGCCCAACCAAGCCCATTAATCCAAATATAACCAAATTTGCCCAATTAGTATTTTAGAGACTAATTTACATTAATACAATATTCCAAATATTACATTAATCCAATTTAAGTGTAATTAACACAACTAATTAATTAATCTAATATTTCCAAAATATTAATTAATCTAATTAATCATGCTTATCATTCCAATTCATGTCTAACACAAATTGAAGCAAAATCAAGTCTCCAACAACACGCTTCTCAGTTCTCACGGCAATAGCAAGAAGCCAAGAAATTAACATCCAATTTGATTTCAATCCAATTAAATCAACATTCAACATTTATTTCATGCCATTAACACATCCAAATGTCTAATTTCAAAAAATCACCATGAGCTTAATCTAGGGTAGTTTCGGCCAACATAAGGATTTTAGGGAAATTTGATCTAATAAATTTTTCAACAATCCAATGATGCACAACTCTAACTTATCATCATCTAACATCAACCAAACACTCAATTGGAATTTTCATGCTCCAAGCAAAAATACCCAAATAATGTTTATAAACCCTAGAATTCCAAATCACATATAGAAGGCTTTGATACCATTGTTAGTCTCTAAGACATGCTTCCAAGATCCTAAACATGATTTGTGTGTGAAATAATCAAGTAAAAGTTGCGGACTCACTTACATTGATATGGAGAAATTCGAAATTTTTCCTTATTTGGATGAAGCTCCAAGCCTTTTGTATGTTGTTTGGTCATTGGGTGAGTATCTCTATCACCTCAAATGACTCTCCAAGTGTTAGCTTTGAAGAAATTTTGAAGCAGAATTTCTTCTCCAATGGAGAGAAGCTCACGACAAAGAGAGAGGAAGAGAGTTGTGTGTGTTTTAATTTCCAAAAATTGGTTGTTGAGTGTGTTAAAGGATGCATTTAAAATTGCTAACTACTTCCATCAATGTAAGACATTTGATGTAAGTCATGGGTCCCACCACATTTAAATTCAAATTTAAGTCGGCTTCTCCAACACACAAATTAGCTTGGGCCTATGTTCGTTTAATCCGATTAAACGAATTTTCCGTCGCGACATAATTAAATCCAATTTAATTCAATAATTATGCCTCACAAAATTATTACGATAGTCGCTTTCGAATTAATTCTAATTAATTCGTTCGCCCGAATTAAAATCCAATTTTAATTTCGTATTGAAATCTGATTTCAATTAATATATCCGATATATTATTTTACCCACATAAATAAATTAAATCAAAAAATCCAATTTAACTATTAAATTTATTTTATCGATTAATTCTGAATTAATCGCGTTCTCTCTTCTATACGAATTTAATCCCAGATTAAATCTTACTACAGTTAATCCTAGATTAATTTCTCTCTCTCATAATTAATCCTAGATTAATTCTATCTGAGTCAAATGTCATTGATGAATCTTTGGAAACGATATCCGGTGCTTACACACGCGTATAACGCAAGCGCACGTATCGTTCAAGTAGTATAAAAAATATCGATCCCACGAGGACTTAATACCTAAGCTATTAATTTTATGAGGTCAAATGATTACTAGTATCTAACAGTTGATTGATTGATTTGAAATGGTGATGATTCTAAATTTAAAAACAAGTAAATAAAATTACACGAAGGTCGGTTTAAGAAAATTTAATATTAAAAATATCTAGGGTTGTGAATCTTTCTAATATCTTTTAAAAGATGAAGTGGTTATTTCATGTTTGTGTAATAAATCAGTTTACTAACTTGGAACACTAAATTATGCGAAAGCCTCTGTCGATGGTCAGACGCAAATACCCAGTTTAATCCAATTGAACCATATGTCTATGTCAACCAAATTATATGGATTCATTAAGTATAAATTCCAATTATGGCTACCCCCGCCCGACAGGTATATGTCTATCCTGTAAGGAAATCTATTAAAGGGTTATCTATCCTCAAGGAAGATCGTGGGCTATTAAGTCTAAGGCTGAAACCTAAAATTCCTTTGTCAAGTTTATTTTAGATTTACCATATCAATCATATTATTGGCCAATTAACAAGACGCATTAAGCTTAAGACTTAATAAGTAAACCTTTAAATTACCCAAACTATAAAATAACCCATTGTAAACCGGTGTGATATAAAAGTCATCACAACCTCAGATAACTAATTTAGTTACAACACATAACTAGGGCTAGTAAAAACTTGAAAGTAAAAGACATAAAGTAAAAATGCTGAAAAGTAATTGCGGTAAAGTAAAAGCTGAAAAGTAAATTACAATAAAATAAAATGCTAAGGTAAAAAGATCAACTTTTACTATTTACTATTTAGAAATCTCCTTTAATATAATATATTAACTTGTGATTATTTTACCAACCGTCCATATAGGCGGTAACCTGATTAAGTCAAATTAAGTCCAACCAGCTATAAAGGCGGAACCAAAATAAACCTGCCATATAAGTGGTAAGAAAATTTAATTACAAACCGACCAATCTGGCGGTATCCTTGATTAGTCAGTTCAAACCAGATTAAAATGAATTACCAACCGACCAATATAGCGGTATCCTTTTTAAGTCAAATTTTAAATAGTGAATATATTATTTTTAAGGGAGATTAATCTAAATAGCAATAGTAAAAGAATTACCTTTCACCCTAGCAGGGGGAAGTTACCTCCTCATAGTGAATAGTAAAAAATGTAAAAAGTAAAGAAAGTAAATTACTATTATTACATAACGTAATTAAAAATTAATTACAAAACTAAAATTTAAAAAAAAAACTAGATAGAAAACTCCCTATTTACATCAGAGAAATTAGAGAGGAAGTTACATCTGAAACTGAAATTTCGAGCTCTATTTATAGGCGTCAGTAGGGGGTCGGCGTCGCGACACACGTAATTGTCGACGTGGCAGCTTCTGGTTCGTCGCGTGGGATTCTGGATAAGGTGATAAGGTGACACGTGGCAAGGTGGCTGGAAGCTCAATGATTGCGACATGTGGTGGCTCGTGATTGGCTGATTTCAGATTCTTATATGCCACGTGTCAATTGCAGATAAGTGAGTCAATAATTGAGCTGACGTGGCGATGACGTGGCACTGACGTGGCGACACGTGGCAATTGTGACTGTCGGCACCATAGAATGATGACACGTGGCACGCTGTGATTGACTGATGATGATGTGGCGGTGACGTGGCACGTTGACTCGGTCAACTGGTGATGTGGACGATGGCGTGGAGTGACAAGTGGAGTGACACGTGGCGATGGCGACTGTCGTCACCGTAGGATGATGACACGTGGCATGGCGCACGTTAGTAGATCGGTTGTGATGGTGACACGTGGCACGACACACGTTAACAAAGTCAAATTTTCTCAGATTCTGACTTGTGGACCCGGCATACGTTATCAAGTCTTTTTGTATGTTAGGCGTCGCGACGCGCCCAAATTTTCAAAATGCCCTTTTGTCCAATTTTCACTGTTTTGTCCCAAATCACCTCCAGAGAGTCCTGAAACTTTATTTATCTACAAAATAACACAAAACACATCAAAATATTCAAAAAACTCAAGAAACTATACAAAATATTAGGTTAAATGAGTAGGAAATAGTGATATAATTACCACTCATCACACCCCCAAACTTAACATTTTGCTAGTCTTCGAGCAAAACATAGAATAAAATAACATAAACATCTTTAAAATAAAATTTAACTAAGCCACTTTCGTAGGGATCACGGTTGCATTTAGCGTATGCAACAAGCCTTTAAACCTCTAGGTGTCCCTAGTGGACGGGTTGTAGTCTCGTGAGGGTTTACATCAATGATACCCATAAATATTTTACAAAAGTAAAAAGGTAGTGAAACTAATGCACACAAAAGCAATAAGACAAGCGAAAAGAGAATAAATAAGTTAATGACTAATCATATGAAACTTCTACTCCAAGTTACTAGTTGTTTTCTTTCTTTTTAAATTACCGAATAAGTAAATTCTCCGATTATATTTACCATTCTCCATATACACAGCCAACAAAATATTTAACAACTCATTTTTACCCACAACAGTCATAAGTGCAGTTGATAAAAGAGTAATATTTTTGTCCTAAAGTTTTATCAGAATTCACACCTTTTGTAGCAATGGAATAATTTTTTTGATTTTTTCTTTGATTTTTGATTTTTTTTTATTTATATACAATATCTTCCGTTTATGTAGCGAGTGTTGGGTCGGTGGCTCCCAAACCAGTTGGCTTTAGGGCACATGGTGTTAAGACACCCCTATAGACTTAATTACTCAGACTTCAGATATATATATTTTTGCAGCATCTTTGATCCATGTAGCGAGCTTTGGGCCAGTGACTCCCAAACCAGTTGGCTTTAGGGCACTAGGTGTTAAAACACGCTTACAGACTTAATAACTCGGATCTCAGATGCTTCCTCCAATTAAACTAGAGCACTGAATATTACAAACTTTTCAATTTTAGCTCATGTCCGTATGTTACCATGCATGTTGATAATACCTGCTAACTGAGCATATGAAGATCCATTTTAGTCAATTTTATGGAGAATTTACAAATTAAATAATTTAAAATGAAATAAACAAAAACTAACTTGTTTCAAAAAAATGGTTTGAGATACGTCTCAGGAGTGGAAATTCCTTACACAGCTATCTCTTACCAATTTCACATTTTTAGTCAAAATAAAAACACAAAAACGCAAAATATTTTTGTAATTTTTGAAAATTTTTCAAATTTTTTTTGTATTTTTCCAAAAAAATTGGACTAAAAATAAAAACAAGATACTAGATACTGATCAACTAATTCCCTCCCCCAAACCTAAATGAGACATTGTCCCCAATGTCTTAAACAGTAAAAGAAGAGTTTAGAAGATAATACATGGTTAGCTGAAGTTCTACAGGAAATTAAAGGTTAAGATCCAAATTAATCCGACGCCTCTTACCACGATCATCCTCGGACCAATTTATCTTTGAAAGGATAGGGTCAATTTGTGGTTCATATGCTAAGATTTGGTCAATTAGATCCGGAGCAGTTCTGGCAGTGAATATGAGTTCTTTCATAGGTTTGGACACGAACCCATTTCTCCGGGCATCATCAAGAAACACACAAAGAAAATCATAAAAATCCTTCAACGTTGTACAGTCCAAGCGGTTTCTGGTGTATGTTCAAGTTTGCCCAAGATAGCACTATAAACATTTCCTCCAATGTGCCCAAGCCACTGTTGGACAATCATGACCCATAACGTCACTATTTGTACAGATCATGGTGTTGTTGTACAAATTAACTATGTGACAAATGAGATTGCTCTCTTATCATTTGTGATTAGATCACCAAGATATATAAATGATAGGAGGTCCCTGTGATTTGTTATTGGATTGAGAATGATATGAGACAGTATCAGTCCACGAAGGATAAATCATTAAATATCCCTAGTCAGA
The DNA here is from genome assembly GCA_019454045.1 of Zanthoxylum bungeanum. NCBI lineage: Eukaryota > Viridiplantae > Streptophyta > Magnoliopsida > Sapindales > Rutaceae > Zanthoxylum > Zanthoxylum bungeanum. Next base: position 18,710 of record SKCR01026339.1, read on the forward strand.
GTATTATCGAGATTGGACATCGATAAATGCGTAAAAGACTAGTATTACACTTGTGCCCGTTGTGAGGGCACAACGGCATAGTTCTCATATATTTGGGTATAGGATACTCATGCAAGTGTAATAGGAGGTTGTGTTTTACCGATGGTACGGGAAACAGCTTCGCTCTGGATAGACGCCCTCGAAATTCCATTGGTAGTATGACTATGTGTCAATGGAAGTCTGAAATCAGGGTATGTGTATTTGGTCTTAACCTGAGACTTGCACCGCTAATACTTGCGACAATCAATATACTTTGGTTGTGGTCGTCCAGGCTTTAACAGGTTAAGTGTACGCCTCTGCTGGGTATATTGAGAATCGTAGTGTGTTGGGTGTGATGTCAAGACGGAAGTATCACTCCAGTCATAGTGGAGATGATGGTCACGTATGATACGGGACTGGTTCTCTTAAATGCTGCAGCTATCGGGATAAAATGACAAGGTCAGGTTTATCCGATTATAGAGACTAGTTACCAAACATCTGACATGTGCTTGTACGGGGCAGACACAATTCCAGCCCCAGGCCTAGCACATGATCATCTGATACTGGATCGACATACGCAATACTACGTATACTACGCCTGATATAGATCCTATATTCCTGTAAGGATATTTCTGGAGAATTGGGTAGGCATGACGCTTTGCTAGAAGCCAACCTTGTCTTGTAAATCGGTATAAACGTAGTACGAGGTACTTACGTGTTCAGATAGTCCGACGACCGAATTTACTGCCAACATATCCGGGGATCTCATGGGTCGCGTCCCGAAGATTCACCGATGACGTATAACTCGCACTTTAATTAATCTGGAATTAATAAAATGAGAGAGAGAATTAATCTGGGATTAATTGCGGAGATATTTTATCTGGGATAAAATATCATTTAAAGATAGATAACGATTAATTTGGAATTAATCGATTAATTAATATATTTGATATATTAAACGAAATTGGATTACGACGCGGAATTAAAATTAGATTTTAATTTGGGCGAACGAATTAATTTAGAATTAATTCGTTAGCGACATGAATAGTGATTTCGGTAGGCATAATCGTTTAATTACGTCGCAATGGAAAATTCGTTAATTCGAAATTAGCGAACTCGAGCCCGGGATTGTTTGCGAGCGCATTCGCATTTCGAATTCGAGTGCGGCACGTAAGTCAAATCAAGCGTCAAATCGCTAGTCGCATCAAGCGTTAAATCATTAGTCACTTTGAGTGATGTGACCACTTGTCACATTGATTGATTGATTGATGCAAATAGTGATGTGAGTGGTTGATAGCATTTAAGCTATTTTGGAACCAAATTTGTGTTGACTTTTGAAAGCAATTTGTGTATATGATTTTTGGAAAATCATTTACCATTTCTTAAGTAACAAAAATACATCTCTCTCTCTTAAACTCTTCTCTCTCTCTCGCCCAACAAGGGCATTTCTTCACTGGTTTGGCAGTTCACTGCCGTGAGCCAAGAAGGAAATGGGAAGCAAAGTGTTTGATTTTTGTGGCAAAAATCAAGAGAGCTAGCACTCCGAGAGACATGCGAAGGTGATAGGGAAGTCCACCCATGAGCTTGGAATCATTTGACGAAGCTTGGAGCTTGTTCAAGGAGCACCATGGCCGAAAACGGTGGGCTGTTTCACTGCCACTGCCGAGCATGAAGGGAGGCAGAAAATCGATTTTTGTTGCCTACCGTGTCGCTCAACCGATCGATTTGAGTATTCCGCAACTCCCTCGATGTATTCACATGGTATTTCTTGCTTTGTATTCGATCCTCGGGGCTTAGAAACTCCAACAATGGTATCAGAGCGATTGAAAAGCATGAAATTGATTAGGGCTTAAAATTTGGGTAAATTGATTTTGAGCATGATTTAATTAAATTGGATGTTTGAATATGCTTAAATCATGTTGAATTGAGGATTGATTAGATCAATTTGATGAAATCTTGTTTGGAACAAATTTGCCCAAATATCTTAGCTTGGCTGAGAATGACATAGCCCTAATTCTTGGTGATTTTTGATTTTTTGATTCATTGGATGAGTTAGAATCAATTGTGAATGTTGATTTTATGTTTAATTGGATTTAATTGGATTGAATTCGAATTGGGCATAATTTTCCCCAAATTGCCGAGAATATAGCATGTACATATGGGTTTGATTTTTGATCAAAATGTGTTGGACACTAATTGATGTAATTGAGCATGATTAATTAGGCTAATTAGTGTTTTGGAAATGTTAATTGGGTAATTAATTATGTAATACACTTTGGTTAATTAAATATGAAATTTGGAATTTTTTGTGTTTAATTAATTGAGCTTTAAATTGGATTTGGGCTTTAAAAGTTGTTATTGGGCTTATTGGGCTTGGTTGTACTAAGTTGGGTTTAGGCTAAATGGTTGGATCCAATTGGGCCCAAAACCGCTTCCATAAAGCCCAAATGCGACTAATGGACCTTTAAAGTTTAATTGGGCCTAATGGGCCAAAATTGATTTCTAGGCTTATGGGGTAATTCCCGGATTGGGCTTTGGTTATTGGGTTTGACCCGAGTTGACCAAATGTCCACGCCTTAAAGAATTAATTAAAAGCCCATTGGACTTTAATTAAATTGACGTTAGACGTTAATCGGGCTTTGAGACCCGTAACGATTAAATTTGGAATTTAAGTCGTAAAGGTTCGTTAATAAAGTGTAGTATTTAATTTGGAATTAAATAGCGAATTAGTATTAAATACAAATTGAATTAGATTTAATTTTGTAGTTTAATTTAATTCGAGAATTCGTACTTTAAGTACTTATTCGCAAAACGAGTTTGACTCGAGCAAAATCAAATCGTTGTTTGAACATTGGATGGTCACTAATTATCAGATTAATTAATTTGATTAGATTGATTGATAACATGCTTGTGTGAATACATGGTTGCGATGCATGAATAATGTATATCGGATGGATATTAGATGGGTGGGGTAATTTTAGAAATTGTTGTAATAAATTTGGAATTTATTAATTGGACCTGCGTGTCCAGCCTTATTACCTCCTTATTCTTTGTATTCTCTTCTCACTTATTCCCCTCAATGTAAATGAGGTTTCTTTAGAAGTGTAGTGTAACGGGTAGAAGCAATACATGTGCTAGCGGGAGAGAGAAAGGGAGAGATTTGATCTAGGATCAATGTGTAAAGTATCCATCCGCATATCATTATTATTTTATTCATATGCGCTTTATTATGTGTTTAGAATGCATGTTTAAGGGTGTATGATGATGAGACCTTAACAAAGATAATAAATTAGTTGCTAATTTGCACTCGAAAAACCCTCGCAAAATATTAAGCGTTTTTCCTTCCATTGAGTGATTCTCACTCAAGATCCAAGACTGGCATTGGCTTGTTGGCCAAAGTCAAGGCCTTTGTCCGTCAATGATGTGTTTGAATCACGAAGGCTTTGTTCCATATTGGTGTCTTGTCCAAGTTGTGGTTTGTTGGCCAAAGTCAAGACCACTTCTTGTCCATCGACATTGATTACGAAGCTTTCCATGGTCAATGGGTCACACTTAATTGGGATCACTAAGTTTGTTGTGCCAAAGCCAATGCTTAGTTGATTCAGAGCAAAAAGGTTAGGCAATACATTGGATGTATTGACATATATAAGATATATGTTTCAGACTTGGATGTCCCCCTACTGGATCTAGGAATTGGATTGGATCCAATTGATCTTAGAGATCTACCTAGTTAATTATCATATAATTTGTTGGCCAAAGTCAAGATTGTGTGATATTTAACGGGATCCTAGCCCACTAGGAAACACGGTTTCCCGAGTACTCGACAGAGGGTTAGAGGCTCGCCGAAAAATAGTGGGAGGCAAGAATTGAATTTGCAATATTCGTTTAATTACTTGCCATACGCGCTCAAACAAATAACATTCGTCAAATAAATTAAATGTTAGTTGGACTAATTTTTAAACGTTGTTTTAAGATAACAGTTGAACTGTATTCAAACAAATTAAAAGTATAGTTGATTAATATAGTTGGACTATAATAATCATTATATTTAATAGTACCTAAATCGTTGATTAAATAGTTGGACTATTAGAATCAAAATAAAATTGAAAGATTGACATTTAAAACATAATCTTAGGGAAAATGTATTTAAATGGTTTAATTTTCAAATTGGGAATAATTTCAGGATAGTCCTGGAAACTAATAAGTTACTTTATTTGATAAAATAATATATTAGGCCTAAGCCTGGAGTTAAGCAAATAGTAGAGCATAATCTTTGGAAGATTTATGTAATGATAACTTAAGTTCTTAATCCATTAAGCTTGTCGCAGTAGACTCCTTAATTTCTTAATCAGAACCAAGGATTAGATCCTTAAAGTATGATAATGAAATTGAAGGATTTTCATAAATCTATACTTAGATTTTAGAAGTACTAAAATTGCAATTTTAAACTCTTGGAGGGTTAATAACTATTCTCAAGGAGACAAAGTCAAAGTTTTCAATTAGGCAAGTAGCGCAAGACGCACTTTACTTCGATATTCTAGAAGGCATAGGCTAGGCCAAAGGCTTCTGGAATGTGGAAAAGGGCAAAGGCAAAATCATTATAGTCTTCTGGGAAGATAAAAGACATATCCCAAAATGTCTGCCTAAATTGTGGCAAACGGGATCACAGAAGCGTGACTGCCGTGTGGACAAGGCAGACATGAAGGAATTGAAGACGAACAAGGCTCTGACTTCAAATATGTTTGTCAAAATTATGTTCACTACTAGTATTGAAATTGGATTTTAAATACTTAGTGTGGTACATAAATATATACTGATGTTCAGAATCTGCTTTGAGTAGGATACTGACTTCCATAGAGATTTATCTGCGAATTGGAAACGGGACAAAAATCGATGTTTCAACCGTAGATACCTATTTTAGGAACTACCCTCGGGTTTGTACCTAAATTTGGAAACTGTTATAATGTAACTAGGTTGACTAGAAATATTATTTCTATATCAGTGTTTAACCCGTTGCGGGTGAACCTTTATATTCTAGAACACTAAAGTGTTTTATTATATAAAGATGATATTGAGATAAACACATTAGATGTGAATAACAGAATTTATATTTTGAATATAAATAAAACTCAAACATAAACATGACAAACAAAAGACTCAAACTGATTTGATCAGAAGAAACTCAATTGTGGCATTGTTGTCTGGGACACAACTAAAACAAGAATCGTATATCCACACTTTTGAAGAGTGGGTACTCGGATTGATTTGATTCTATTCAAATAAAGTCTACGAATCTAGTTAATTGGGCAAAGTGCCTAAAACACCTTTACTTGGTAAAAGTGTAAATGCCACCGATCTGTTAGCCCTAGTTCATAGTGAATCAAGTGGGCCCATATCTAGCTAGGCTAGAGGTGGATATGAATATTTCGTGACCTTTACAGATGTGGCATCGTGTTAAGGTTATGTGTTTCTTTTGAAGAACACAAATCGAAAACTTTTACAGTTTCGACACGAAATAGACAAACAAATTGGCTAAAGTATTAAATCGTCACGGTAAGACCGTAATGGAAAATACTTAAGCAATAAGTTTCTAATATACTTGAAAGAGTATAGTATTCTTTCAATGAGGACTCCTCCCAGAACACGTCAAATCGACGGTGTGTCCGAACTGAGTAACCGAATTTTGTTGGACATGATAAGGTTAATCAAGAGTCGCTCTGAGCTACCATTTCCTTCAACGGATAAGCAGAAACATTGCAAAACTTATTTAGAATAAGGTTCCATAAAATCTGTTTGACAGATTTCATATTAGATATGAACAGGAAAGAAACCGGGTTTCTCATTCCTGAAAATTTGGTGATGCTAGGCATATGTTTGGATGATACCAAACTAGAACCCATATTGGATAAGTGCCAATTGTAGGTTATCCTAGGGATACCAAAGTATAGTACTTATACAACTCACATGAGAACAATGTAATTTTTGCTCGCCATGCGATTTTCCTAAGAGGAATACCGATATGCAGTGGTAAGTGGGAGGATAGTAAAACTCGATGAAAATCGGAGTAATGCTATTCCAGGCACCCATTCCTTAATGGAACACAAATAGTTCATCAAGGATGAAACTGCACCAGTAATCTTCGAATACACAAGAACCACGTAAGTCGGAGAGAGTCAGAAAACAACCTGGGGTATGGGTTTCTGATCTCACCTCATAAAGATGTCAATCTTATTGAGGAATACCAACTGACTACGTATGAGGAAGTGATACAAGGTATCGACTCCCTATTATGACAAAGTGTCATGAGTCCGAAATGGATTCCATGTATTCAACTTTGTTTGGATACTAGTTGATGTACCGCAAGGCATTGTGCCTATAGGTACTATATAAGTCTTCAAGGAAGACATACATGGAAGGCAACATACCAACGTACAAAGCTAGGCTTTTAGTGGAAAGGTATCGTTATTAACATTGTGTTGACTATGATTCAACCTTTTAACTGTTGCCACGGTAAATCCATTTGGATAATGCTTGCTAAAGTTGTATGTTTCATTTATGAAATATGACAGCTGAACGGGAAAATTGCTTTCCTGAAAAGGAAACCTTTTGGAGGATGTTTACAACATGCTGTCGGTTTTGTCGTACTAAAACTAGCAAACAAGGTTTGCAGGTTATTCGATCCATGTTTGGATTGAAGCAAGCATTAGGTTCTTGGAATTATCATTTTGATGTAATCATAATGGTTTATGATTTAATTCAAAACGAAATGATTCTTGTGTATATAAGGAGGTTAGTGGGAGCGCACTGACAATAAATGTCCTATAAATAATGATAATATGTCATTTCTTGGAAATGATATTCCCATAAAAATAATCGATGAAAGCTTGGCTTTCAAGAAAACTATCCGAGAAAAAAATCGTACATTGAAAAATATACGCTACCTGGTGTCTCATACGCTTTGAGCATATGGATTCACAAACAGGCCAATCCAAGTGATAGTCACTGGATTGATGTTAAGAACATCCATTAGTATCTTAGAGAACTAAAGATGCTATCTTAATCTATGGAGAATGAGAACTTGAAGTGACTGGGATCACTGCTGCAAGTTTCCTAAACCGATTAAAACGACTATAAGTCGCAAACGGTACTAAAAGTTTGAATAACGGTACAGTGAGTTGGAAATCTTCCAAGCAAGATACTGTTACCGTATAAACAAAAAATGCGGGTTATTGCTGCAGCTGAGGCAGCAATAGAAGCCATTTGGGTCAATAACAAATCTAATTAGATTAGATATAATTCTGTTAGCAGCTGAGCTAGGCTTGAGCATAGGCTAAAGAATTAATGGTCTCATCAACGATCCATATAAATACTTCGATATTCATCTGATTCTTTCAGATTATACATTGTGGCAATGTAATGATCGAATAAATCGCATCAGATGATAATCATGAAAATCCGCTGACGAAAGCCTTTCCTCAGCAATTTGAGCCAACCGTACATAGTTCGGGTGTCAGACACTCGAGTGACTGGCTATAGGCCAAGTGGGAGATTGTTGGACAATTATGACCCATAGCGTCACTATTTGTACAGATCATGGTGTTGTTGTACAAATTAACTATGTGACAAAGGAGATTGCTCTCTTATTATTTGTGATTAGATCACCAAGATATATAAATGATAGGAGGTCCTGTGATTTGTTCCTGGATTGAGAATGATATGAGACAGTATCAGTCCACAAAGGATAAATCATTCAATATCCATAGTCAGAGTATTATCGAGATTGGACATCGATAAATGCGTAAAAGACTAGTATTACACTTGTGCGCGTTGTGGGGCACAACAGCATAGTCTCATATATTTGGGTATATGATACTCATGCAAGTGTAATAGGAGGTTGTGTTTTACCGATGGTACGGGAAACAGCTTCGCTCTGGATAGACGCCCCCTCGGAATTCCATTGGTAGTATGACTATGTGTCTATGGAAGTCCGAAATCAGGGTAGGTGTATTTGGTCTTAACCTGAGACTTGCACCGCTAATACTTGCGACAATCAATATACTTTGGTTGTGGTCGTCCAGGGCTTTAACAGGTTCTGTGTACGCCTATGCTGGGTATATTGAGAATCGTAGTGTGTTGGGTGTGATGTCAAGACGGAAGTATCACTCCAGTCATGGTGGAGATGATGGTCACGTAGGATACGAGACTGGTTCTCTTAAATGCTGCAGCTATCGGGATAAAATGACAAGGTTAGGTTTATCCGATTATAGAGACTAGTTACCAGACATCCGACATGTGTTTCGTACGGAGCAGACACAATTCCAGCCCCAAGCCTAGCACGTGATCATCCGATACTGGATCGACATACGCAATACTACGTATACTACGCCTGATATAGATCCTATATTCATGTAAGGATATTTCTGGAGAATTAGGTAGGCATGACGCTTTGCTAGAAGCCAACATTGTCTTGTAAATCGGTATAAACGTAGTACGAGGTACTTATGTGTTCGGATAGTCCGACGACCGAATTTACTGCCAACATATCCGGGGATCTCATGGGTCGCTTCCCGAAGATTCACCGATGACGTATGACTCGCACTTTAATTAATCTGGGATTAATAAGATGAGAGAGAGAATTAATCTGGGATTAATTGCGGAGATATTTTATCTAGGATAAAATATCATTTAAAGAGAGATAACGATTAATTTGGAATTAATTGATTAATTAATATATTTGATATATTAAACGAAATTGGATTACGACGCGGAATTAAAATTAGATTTTAATTCGGGCGAACGAATTAATTTAGAATTAATTCGTTAGCGATGTGAATAGTGATTTCGCTAGGCATAATCGTTTAATTATGTCGCAACGGAAAATTCGTTAATTCTGAATTAGCGAACCCGAGCCCGGGATTGTTTGCGAGCGCATTCGCATTTCAAATTTGAGTGCGACACGCAAGTCAAATCAAGCGTCAAATCGCTAGTCACATCAAGCGTCAAATCATTAGTCACTTTGAGTGATGTGACCACTTGTCACATTGATTGATTGATTGATGCAAATAGTGATGTGAGTGGTTGATAGCATTTAATGCTATTTTGGAACCAAATTTGTGTTGACTTTTGAAAGCAATTTGTTTATATGATTTTTGGAAAATCATTTACCATTTCTTAAGTAACAAAAACACATCTCTCTCTCTTAAACTCTTCTCTCTCTCTCGCCCAGCAAGGGCATTTCTTCACTGGTTTGGCAGCTCACTGCCGTGAGCCAAGAAGGAAATGTGAAGCAAATTGTTTGATTTTTGTGGCAAAAATCAAGAGAGCTAGCACTCCGAGAGACATGCGAATGTGATAGGGAAGTCCACCCATGAGCTTGGAATCATTTGACGAAGCTTGGAGCTTGTTCAAGGAGCACCATGGCCGAAAACAGTGGGCTGTTTCACTGCCACTGCCGACCATGAAGGGAGGCAGAAAATTGATTTTTATTGCCTACCGCGTCACTCAACCGATCGATGTGAGTATTCCGCAACTCCCTCGATGTATTCACATGTTATTTCTTGCTTTGTATTCGATCCTCGGGGCTTAGAAACTCAAACAGCCACCTGGGAAAGCAATAAAAGCATCAGCACGGTTAATCATTTCTACCAATCGTTCAGACATACCTGGCACGATCAGTCCTCTCCGTTTGATGGTTCAATAAGATTTGCCTCTGCCAAGGGTTTTGGGATGGTTCCCAAAACATGTCTGCCTCCTTCCTGTACGGCCTTTGAAACGATCCCCATTAGTCTAAGATTGCCTCTGCCATATACTAAGTGCATATTCCTTGCAGCTAAGACTCGACCCAATTCCTGGTTAACACCAACACTAGTACCGTAAAACACACAGATGTTTTCAACTCGTCTTCTTGAAGTGGCTTCCATGTTTTACTCTGGATGTCTTCAGAAGTGCAATGATGAGTTGAATTTATAACACCTGAAAAGGGTGAGTAAAATAATAGCACTAGTACCTGCCAAATGACAATTATTAGTTAATAATAAATCGTGATAGTCAAAAAGGTCTGGATCATGTCGGAGAAAATAAAAGAAAACAACAAAACAAATTACAATTATTAAGAAAAGACAAAGAGATATAATATGTACAAGAAAAATAGCGGCTTGATTGACGTCTATGCGTCAGGGACAAGCTTCCCATCCAATTTTCTTATAAATTGGAAAACATGGTCTTTTTGAGTCAGATTCCCAAGACTTAACTGTTGTCTTTCTTTTTGAAATTGTGCATATAACATACAAAACATATATCCACTGGGATGCGTCTCAAGAGTTTTAGATATATCATCCAAAGACTCCTTATCAAGCCATCCCTAATGAAATTAATCTTATCTTCGCGGTTATCAGACACCATTCTTAAAGAACGACAACGAGTATCACAAAACATACGAGCACATTTATAACAAACACACATTCTTTTGGCTCTTCTTTTCTTAGCATAGGTGCTCATTCCTAAACCAGGCAGATGTGAAATAAAATAGTCAGAAGACTCACCTGCCAATCGGACCCGTGCTTCAATAATCCAACGAATATCAGTAGGAATACCTTTGATCATCAGTAACCTCATCCGTTCCAAGCGAGCTTTGTAGACTTTCATCAGAGATTTTTTAGGGAGAGAAGGAAATTGCTTGCGAAGATTTGCGAGAGCTTCTTCCATCCTGAAATGTCTTAATCTGCAAAAACTAAACACACAAAATTAAATCACACCAAATCACAATATATACAAAAATTGCATGGGTTACCTCCATGCGAGCGCTAAGTTTAACGTCGACAGCTAGACGTGACTTCTCGAACATTAGGCTGGATTTGAAAGTGTGATACTTTCTTTTTGTCGCTCAAATGATTCTCCCCAGTGGTGCTTGACACGCTTGTTTTTAACCTTGAAAGTTTTGTTGGAGTCAGGATCATGTATCTCAACGGCTCTGTCTGGTAAAACCTTGGTGATCACAAATGGACCTGACCACCGTGATTTTGGCTTCCATGGGAAGAATTTCACCCTTGATTTCTTTAACAGTACCTTTTGCCCTGGTTCCAGTTGTATGCGCACTAACTTCTCATCATGTCTCTTCTTGGCCTTTTCTTTGTACAATTTGGCATCCTCAAAAGGCTGATTGTGAAATTCCTCCAATTCGTTGAGCTGGTGGAACTTTTTCTCTTCTGTTGCTTGTAGTGCAAGAATTGGCTTTTTCAGTGCAAAAGACGCTTTATCTTCAGGCTCCACAGACAATTAACATGTTTTAAGTTTGTTAGAAGAACTTTGCATTGCATTGGAGTTCTGAATGGTACTGTGTATCACATCAAGTCTGAAACATTCCTCATTCTTTTCATCATCTGGGAAATTCATGGCATTGAAAACATTGAATGTTACTTCTTGGTCCTGTACCCTCATGGTTAATTCTCCTTTTTGTACATCAATAATGGTTCAACCTGTAGCCAAGAATGGTCTCCCGAGGATGATTGGCACGTCTGCGTCTTCCTCTATATCAAGGACAATAAAATCTGCTTGGAAAATGAATTTGTCAACCTTGACCAGCACATCCTCAACTACGCCTCTTGGAAATACGAGCGTTTTATCAGCAAGTTGTAGAGAGACTAAAGTGGGTATTGTTTCTCCAATCTGCAGTTTCCGGAAAATAGAAAAAGGCATCAAGTTAACACTCGCACCTAAATCACATAAAGCCCTACCAAAGTTATGTTCTCCTATGATGCATGAAATGGTGAAACTGTCAGGATCTTTCAACTTTGAGGGAAGCCTCCTCTGAATGATGGCGCTGCATTCTTCCGTCAATGCTATTGTCTCGTAATCTCTCAATCTCCATTTTCGTGAAAGAATGTCTTTCATGAATTTTACATAGTTGGGCATTTGTTCCAAGGCTTCTGCAAATGGGAATGTTGATGTGAAGCTTTTTGAACACCTCCAGGAATCGAGCAAACTGCTTGTCCAGTTTGTTTTTCTAAAGACGTTGAGGAAAAGGTGGAGATGAAGTGATCTGTTCTTTTTCATTTGCTTCTTTTCCTCCATCTGTTGTTTTGTTTCTTTTAGAACTTCCTCAGCAGTTGTTTTAGCTCCTACATCTTTGTTGGTTTCAGTACCGCTTTTTAACATGATGGCATGACACTGCTCATTTCCCATGTTCCTTGGATTTGGCTCAGTATTGCTGGGAAGGTTTTCCGGCGGTCTGTAACTTTGAGCATTGGCCATTTGTCCAATTTGATTCTCCAGTGCTTTGATGGAAGCTGATTGGCTCTGAAAGATAGCATCATATGCTGCTTATTACTTTTTGAACATCTCTGCAATCCATTCTTTCATTTCTGGTTCTTTTTCAAACTCCTGGTTTTGCTGTTGGAATCCTGGTGGTGGATAGTTCTTTTGCCCTGAGTTGTTACTCCATGAGAGATTATGATGATTCCTCCACCCTGGGTTGTAGGTGTTGGAATAGGGATTGTTCCATTGTCTGTTGAAATTGTTGACAAAATTCACCGTCTCTTCAAGTTGGTTCGGTTCTGGTACTCCTCCATATGGTGAACTTGTGGAATCAGTGGTAAGAGTCTCCATGAATTTGCATATCTGATCCAGCTTGGCGTTGACTGCTGTATTGGCTCCACTTTCATAAATTCCTGCAATTCTTTGGATCATGCTCCTTTCTGTTGGACACAAGGAATTGTTGTTGGCCATTTCTTCGATTAGGTCCCAGGCTTGATCTTCTCATTTTGCCATTAAAGCTCCTCCAGCAGCAGCATCGATTGTGGCTCTCATCAGTTAGAAAGTCCATTATAGAAGGTTTGAACTTGAAGCCATTTTGGAATCTCATGGTGAGGACATTTCCGGAGAAAATCTTTGTATCTTTCCCAAACTTCGTAGAGAGTTTCTGAGTCTTGTTGCATAAAGGATGTGATGTCATTCCTCAGCTTTCCAGTTCTGGCTGGTTGAAAGTACTTTGCAAGAAATTTGGTGGCTAAAGTGTTCCAAGTTGTGATGGAACCTGCTAGTAGTGAATGTAGCCAAGCTTTAGCTATGTCCTTCAAGGAGTATGGGAAAATACGCAGTCTCATTGCTTCTTCAGCTTCTCGGTTGTAATTGAAAGTGCCGCAAACTTCCAGGAAGTTGCTGATGTGGGCATTAGGATCTTCAGTTGCATTCCCCCCAAACTGAACTGACTGCTGAATCATCTGAATGCATGTTTTGATGTCACCCGCATTTGCTGGTAAGGGAGGAAGTACAATACAAGAAATGAGTATGTCAACCACCGGAATGGTTCTGTCTCGAATGGGAATTGGTGGTGCAACTTCCAAAGGTTCAGGTTCCATGTTGATTAAAGCTTTTTGGCCTTCTCGCCTTCCCTTCTCAACTGTCTGATGGTTCTTTCAATTTCCGGGTCAAGCGGTCGAAGTTCAAAGCTTCTGGTTCGTCTCATGAAGTTTCTGAGAACCTGAAACACAAGAAAACAAAAACAATAAGTAAAAAGAAATTAGATACAAGTAACGTATCTAACCTCTAAACTAATAGTGAAAGATAAATAAGTCCCCAGAAACGGCGCCAAAAACTTGACCGGTGCTTACACACGCATATAACGCAAGCGCGCGTATCGTTCAAGTAGTATAAGAAGTATCGATCCCACGAGGACTTAATACCTAAGCTATTAATTTTATGAGGTCAAACGATTACTAGTATCTAACAGGTTGATTGATTGATTTGAAATGGTGATGATTCTAAATTTAAAAACAAATAAATAAAATTACACGAAGGTCGGTTTAAGAAAATTCAATATTAAAAACTATCTAGGGTTGTGAATCTTTCTAATATCTTTTAAAAGATGAAGTGATTATTTCATGTTTGTGTAATAAATCAGTTTACTAACTGAAACACTAAATTATGCGAAAGCCTCTGTCGATGGTCAGACGCAAATACCTAGTTTAACCCAATTGAACCATATGTCTATGTCAACCAAATTATTTGGATTCATTAAGTATAAATTCCAATTATGGCTACCTCCGCCCGACAGTATATGTCTATCTTGTAAGGAAATCTATTAAAGGGTTATTTATCCTCAAGGAAGATCGTGGGCTATTAAGTCTAAGGCTGAAACCTAAAATTCATTTGTCAAGTTTATTTTAGATTTACCATATCAATCTTATTAGTGGCTAATTAACAAGACGCATTAAGCTTAAGACTTAATAAGTAAACCTTTAAATTACCCAAACTATAAAATATCCCCTTATAAACCGGTGATATTAAAAGTCATCACAACCGCAGATAACTAATTTAGTTACAACACATAACTAGGGCTAGTAAAAACTTGAAAGTAAAAGACATAAAGTAAAAATGCTAAAAAGTAATTGCGGTAAAGTAAAAGCTGAAAAGTAAATTACAATAAAATAAAATGCTAAGGTAAAAGGATCAACTTTTACTATTTACTATTTAGATATCTCCTTTAATATAATATATTAACTTGTGATTATTTTACCAACCGTCCATATAGGCGGTAACCTAATTAAGTCAAATTAAGTCCAACCAGCCATAAAGGCGGAACCAAAATAAACCTGCCATATAGGCGGTAAGAAAGTTTAATTACCAACCGACCAATCTGGCGGTATCCTTGATTAGTTAGGTTTAAACCAGATTAAAAGGAATTACCAACCGACCAATATAGAGGTATCCTTTTTAAGTAAAATTTTAAATAGTGAATATATTATTTTAAGGGAGATTAATCTAAATAGCAATAGTAAAAGAATTACCTTTCACCTTAGCAGGGGGAAGTTACCTCCTCATGGTGAATAGTAAAAACTCTAAAAAGTAAAGAAAGTAAATTACTATTATTACAGAACGAAATTAAAATTAATTACAAAACTAAAATTTAAAAGAAACTAGATAGAAAACTCTCTATTTACATCAGAGAAATTAGAGAGGAAGCTACATCTGAAACTGAAATTTCGAGCTCTATTTATAGGCGTAAGTAGGGGTCGGCGTCGCGACGCGTAGCTCGCATCACGACGTGCGTAATTATCAACGTGGCAACTTCTGGTTCGTCGCGTGGGATTCTGGATAAGGTGATAAGGTGACACGTGGCAAGTGACTGGAAGCTCAATGATTGCGACACGTGGCGGCTCGTGATTGGCTGATTTTAGATTCTTTCCTGCCACGTGTCAATTGCGGATAAGTAAGTCAATAATTGAGCTGACGTGGCACTGACATGGCGATTGTGACTGTCGGCACCATAGAATGATGACACGTGGCACACTATGATTGGTTGACGATGACATGGCGGTGACATGGCATGTTGACTTGGTCAACTGGTGATGTGGACGATGACGTGGTGTGACAAGTGGAGTGACATGTGGCGACACGTGGCGATGGTGACTTTCGGCACCGTAGGATGATGACACGTGGCACGGCGCACGTTAGCAGATCGGCTGTGATGGTGACACGTGGCACGACGCACGTTAGCAAAGTCAAATTTTCTCAGATTTTGACTTGTGGACCCGGCGCACGTTAGCAAGTCATGGTGCATGTTAGGCGTCGCGACGCGCCCAAATTTCCAAAATGCCCTTTATTCTAATTTTCACTGTTTTGGCCCAAATTACCTCCAGAGAGTCCTGAAACTTTATTTAACTATAAAATAACACAAAACACATCAAAATATTCACAAAACTCAAGAAACTATACAAAATATTAGGTTAAATGAGTGGGAAATAGTGATATAATTACCACTCATCAAGCGACCCAAGAGATTCCTGGATATGTTGGCCGTAAATACGGTTATCGGACTATCCGAACACATGCGTACCCCGTACCATGTTCTCACCGATTTACAAGACATGGTTGGCTTCTAGCAAAACACCGTGCCTACCCAATTCTCCAGAAATATCCGCCGAGGAATATTATCTGTATCAGGCGTAGTAATACTATGTAATGTAATGTGTAATACGATCCAGTATCTGATGTCACATGCTAGGTCTAGGGCTGGCTCTGTGTCTGCCCCGTACAAAGAATATATCGGATCCCGAGTAACTAATCTTTGTAATCGGAAATTCATGACCTAGTCATACTTTCCCGATAACTGCAACTTTTAAGAGTACTAGTTCCGTATCCTGTGTGACCATCTTCTCCATATGACTGAAGTGATACTCTCATCTTGACATCACATCCAATACACTTCGATTCTCAGTAAACCCAATACAGGCGTACACCGAACCTGTTAAAGCTCCGTATGACCAATACCAAAGTAAACTGATTGTCGCAAGTAATAACGACGTAAGTCTCAGGTTAAAGATCACATACACCGACCCTGATTCGGATTCCTATAGACACATAGTCATACTACCAATGAGATTTCGAGTGGATCTATCCAGAGCGAACTGTTCTCGGTCTAACGACTAACAGAACCACTTATTACACTTGCATAAGTATCCAATACCCAAATATATGAGAACTATGCCGTTAAGCTTCCATAATGCGCACAAGTGTAATACTAGTCTATTCCACATTATCAATGTCCAGTCTCGATAATACTTCGACTAGGGATATTTAATGATTAAACCGTTCATGGATTAATACTGTCTCATATCTTATTAATCTGATTTAACCATATGGACTTTTATCATTAATATATCCAAGTAATCTAATTACAATAATGATAAAATAGTAATTTTCTTTTGTCACATAGTTAATTTGTACAAAAACATAAGGTTCTTTACAAATAGTGATGCTATGGGTCATAATTTTCCAACAATCTCCCACTTGGCCTATAGCCAATCACTCAGGTATCTAACACATGAACTATATACACGTCGCTCAAACTTTTACTGAGATATAGTCTTCGTCAGTGGATCCTGATGAGCGAAAAATATATCAATATTTACCGCCCATTTTACTTAATATTTTGTTTAGTTTCTCGGGTTTGATGAACGTTTTGATGTGTTTTAGTTTATTTTGCAGATAAAATAATATTGGGAAACAATGAAATCATTTAGGATGAAATGTGGGTCAAATAAGGGTAAAAATTGGACTTGACATATTAATTTTGGAGATTGGAAACTTGAAATGGCGTTTTAACGAAGTGCAGTTTTGGAAATTCCAATTTTGTGCATCTGTCGTATTTTGGGCATAAATTTTTACTCTGATATTGGATTGAGCTGATTCAAGTTCTAGAGTAAAGACGACTCAAAGAACTAAAACTTTAAAAGACAAAATAATTTCGAATTCTGAATATTTCATGCCCGAAATTGATGAACCATCCAGAATGTGTTGTTGTGTGTAATTATTAAAGTCATTTTCAATCATTTTCAAAGCAAAAAATAAATTAATAAATAAATAATAACAATTATTAAATCACCACCAAACATAATAAGCAATTAGTGGAGCAATTAATAATGGATTTGGTGGAGCAATTAGTGGAGTAATTAGTGGAGAAATTAATAATGGATTTGGTGGAGAATTTGATGGATGATTTGATGGAGGCAAAATTTTGCTTATAAATACCAAGCCATTTCATTTGTAAAATTCATACTTTCTTCTAAGGAATTCCTTAAGAATACTAAGAAGATTGTATCTTGTTTGTTTATTTACAGCTTTTAGTAATTAATTTCCGTTTTCGCACTTTCTTTTCTTTACTTTTCAGTTTTTACTTTCCGCAATTTACTTTTAAGCACATTACTTTTCTTTCTTTAATTTTCAGTTTTTACTTTTCAGTAATGAGGAGGTAACTCCCCTTTGCTGGGGTAAAAGGTAAAACTTTTATTACTAATATTTAGATTAATCTCCCTTAATTATAAATATAAACTAGTTAAAACCTGACTTAACGAGGATACCGCCATATTGGTCGGTTGGTAATTATTAAATTGGTTTTAACCTGGCTAAACTGGATACCGCCTGATTGGTCGGTTGGTAATTAATTATTAATTTGACTTAATCTGGATACCGCTTATATGGCTGGTTGGTAATTATCATGCAAAGTTAATATATTATATTAAGGGAGATATCTAAAATAGAAGTAATAAAAGTGGATTCTTTTACCTCAGCATTTTCTTTTATTGTACTTTTAGCATTTACTTTTCAGCAATTTACTTTTCAGCAATTTACTTTCAACATTTACTTTTCAGCAATTTACTTTCAGTAATTTACTTTCAGAATTTAATTTTCAGTAATTTACTTTCAGCATTTACTTTTCAGCATTTAATTTTCAGTATTTAATTTCAGCATTTACTTTCCGTCATTTACTTTTCAGCAATTTACTTTTCAGTATTTTTACTTTATGTCTTTTACTTTTAAGTTTTTACTAGCCCTAAATATGTGTCGTAACTAAGCCAGTTATCTGGGGTTGTGATAAAATCCAATATCACGGGTTTATAAGGGGTTAAATTATAGTTTGGGTAATTTAAAGGTTTACTTATTAAGTCTTAAGCTTAATGCGTCCTGTTAATTGGCCACTAATAAGATTGATGTGGTAAATCTAAAATAAACTTGACAAGGGAATTTTAGGTTTCAGCCTTAGACTTAATAGCCCACGATCTTCCTTGAGGATAGATAACCCTTTAATAGATTTCCTTACAGGATAGACATATACCTGTCGGGCGGGGGTAGCCATAATTGGAACTTAAACTTAATGAATCCAGATAATTTGGTTGACATAGACATATGGTTCAATGGGTTAAACTGGATACTTGCGTCTGACCATCGACAGAGGCTTTTGCATAATTTAGTGTTTCAGGTTAGTAAACCGATTTATTACACCAACATAAAATAATCACTTCATCTTTAAAATGATATTGGAAGAAATCACAACCCTATAGTTTTTAATATTGAATTTTCTTAAACCTACATTCGAGCAATTTTATTTACTTGTTTTTAAATTCAAAACCTTCATCATTTCAAATCAATCAATCAACCTGTTAGATACTAGTAATCATTTGACCTCATAAAATTAATAGATTAGGTATTAAGTCCTCGTGGGATCGATACTTTTTATACTACTTGAACGATACGTGCGCTTGAGTTATACGCGTGTGTTTACGCCGGTCAAGTTTTTGGCGCCGTTGCCGGGGACTTATTTATCTTTCACTATTAGTTTTGGGGTTAGATACGTTACTTGTATCTAATTCTTTTTACTTATTGTTTTTGTTTTCTTGTGTTTCAGGTTCTCAGAAACTACATGAGACGAACCAGAAGCTTTGAACTCGACCGCTTGACCCAGAAATTGAAAGAACCATCAGACAGTTGAGAAGGGAAATGTGAGAAGGCCAATAAGCAATCATTAACATGGAACCTGAACCTTTGAACGTTGCACCACCGATTCCCATTCGAGACAGAACCATTCCGATGGTTGACAGACTCATTTCTTGTATTGTACTTCCTCCCTTACCAGCAAATGCGGGTGACATAAAAACATGCATCCAGATGATTCAGCAGTCAGTACAGTTTGGGGGAAATGCAACTGAAGATCCTAATGCCCACATCAGCAACTTCCTAGAAGTTTGCGGTACTTTCAATTACAACCTAGCAGCTGAAGAAGCAATGAGACTGCGTGTTTTTCCATACTCCTTGAAGGACAGAGCTAAAGCTTGGCTACATTCACTACCAGCAGGTTCCATCACAACTTGGAACACTCTAGCCACCAAATTCCTTGCAAAGTACTTTCCACCAGCCAGAACTGCAAAGTTGAGGAATGACATCACATCCTTCGTGCAACAAGATTCAGAATCCCTTTGCGAAGCTTGGGAAAGATTCAAAGATTTACTCCGGAAATGTCCTCATCATGAGATCGCAAAGTGGCTACAAGTCCAAACCTTCGACAATAGACTTTCTGGAATAATGAGAACCACAATTGATGATGCTGCTTGAGGAGCTTTGATGGCAAAATGAGAAGATCAGGCCTGGGACTTAATTGAAGAAATGACCAACAACAATTCTTTATGGCCAACAGAAAGGAGCATAATCCAAAGAATTGCAGGAATTTATGAAGTTGGAGCCAACACAACACTGAATTCCAAGCTGGATGTGATTTGCAAAAATCTGGAAACTCTTAACAAGAAAGTTAATGGTGGATCCACAAGTTCACCATTTGAAGAAGTACCTGAGTCAGAATCTTACAACCAAACAAGAAGAACAGTGAACTATGTCAACAATTTCAACAGACAGGGGAACAATCCATATTCCAACACCTATAACCAGGGTGGATGAATCACCCCAATTTCGCATGAAGCAACAATTCAGGGCAAAAGAACTACCCACCACCGGGATTCCAACAACCAAATAAAAGCCAGGAGCATGAATACGATGCTTTAGCATCTATGGTTCAAAATCAAGTAGCATTGAATCAAAGCCATTCAGCCTCTATCAAAGCACTGGAGAATCAAATCGGACAACTGGCCAATGCTTAAAGTTACAGACCGCCAGGTAATCTTCCCAGCAACACAGAACCAAATCCAAGGAACATGGGAAATGAGCAATGTCATGCTATCATGTTAAAAAGCGGTACTGAAATCAACAAAGATATTGGAATCAAGGCAACAATTGAAGATATTCCAAAAGAAACAAAGCAACAGATGGAGGAAAAAGAACAGATCACTCCACCTCCATATTTTCCTCAGCGTCTTCAGAAAAACAAACTGGACAAGCAATTTGCTCGTTTCCTGGAGGTGTTCAAAAAGTTGCACATCAACATTCCATTTGCAGAAGCCTTGGAACAAATGCCCAGCTATGTAAAATTCATGAAAGACATTCTTTCACGAAAACGGAGATTGGGGAGATTACGAGACAGTAACATTGACAGAAGAATGCAGTGCTATCATTCAAAGGAAGCATCCCCCAAAGTTGAAAGATCCTGGCAGTTTCACTGTTCCTTGAATCATAGGAGAACGTGACTTTGGTAAAGCTTTATGTGATTTAGGTGCAAGTGTTAACTTGATGCCTTTTTTCTATTTTCAGGAAACTGCAGATTGGAGAAACAATGCCCACTTCAGTCTCTCTACAACTTGCTGATAGAACGCTCGTATTTCCAAGAGGCGTAGTTGAGGATGTGCTGGTCAAGGTTGATAAATTCATTTTCCCAGCAGATTTTATTGTCCTTGTTATGGAGGAAGACGAAGACGTGCCAATCATCCTTGGGAGACCGTTCTTGGCTACAGGTCGAACCATTATTGATGTACAAAAATGAGAATTAACCATGAGGGTACAGGACCAATAAGTAACATTCAATGTTTTCAAGGCCATGAATTTCCCAGAAGATGAAAAGAATGAGGAATGTTTCAGACTTGATGTAATACACAGTACCATTCAGAACTCCAATGCAATATAAAGTTCTACTGACAAACTTAAAATATGTCAATTGCCTGTGGAGCCTGAAGATAAAGCGTCTTTTGCACTGAAAAAGCCAATTCTTGCACTACAAGAAACAGAAGAGAAAAAGTTCCACCAGCTCAACGAATTGGAGGAATTTCACAATCAGCCTTTTGAGGATGCCAAATTGTACAAAGAAAAGGCCAAGAAGAGACAGGATGAGAAGTTAGTGTGCATACAATTGGAACCAGGGCAGAAGGCACTGTTAAACAAATCAATGGTGAAATTCTTCCCATGGAAGCCAAAATCACGGTGGTCAGGTCCATTTGTGATCACCAAGGTTTTACCAGATAGAGCCGTTGAGATATATGATCTCGACTCAAACAAAACATTCAAGGTTAAAAACAAGCGTGTCAAGCACTACTGGGGAGAATCATTTGAGCGAAAAAAAGAAAGTTTCACACTTTCAGATCCACCCTAACATTCGAGAAGTCACGTCTAGTTGTCGACATTAAACTTAGCGCTAGCAGGGAGGCAACCCATGCAATTTGTGTATATATTGTGATGTGGTGTGTTTTATTTTTGTGTGTTTAATTTTTGCAGGTTAAGTCATTTCAGGATGGAAGAAGTTTTCGCAAATCTTCACAAGCAATTTCCTTCTCTCCCTCAAAAATCTCTGATGAAAGTCTACAAAGCTCGCTTGGAACGGATGAGGTTACTGATGATCAAAGGTATTCCTACTGACATTCGTTGGATTATTGAAGCACGGGTCCACTTGGCAGGTGAGTTTTCTGACTCTTTTATTTCACATATGCCGGGTTTAGGAAGAAGCACATATGCTAAAAAGAGAAGAGCCAAAAGAATGTGTGTCTGTTATAAATGTGCTCGTATGTTTTGTGATACTCGTTGTCGTTCTTTAGGCATGGTGTCTGATAACCGCGAAGATAAGATTAATTTCATTAGGGATGGCTTGAGTAAGGAGTCTTTGGATGATATATCTAAAACTCTTGAGACGCATCCCAGTGGATATGTGTATCATGAAATTCGTGTGTTATATGCACAATTCCAAAAAGAAAGACAACAGTTAAGTCTCGGGAATCTGACTCAAATAGACCCTGTTTGCCAATTTATAAGAAAATTGGATGGGAAGTTTGTCCCTGACGCATAGACGTCAATCAAGCCGCTACTTTTCTTGTACATATTATATCTCTTTGTCTTTTCCTAATAATTGTAAATTATTTTGTTTTTTTTCTTTTATTTTCTCCGACAGGATCCAGACCTTTTTAATTATCACGATTTATTTTATAATCATCTTTTTTAAGATACTTGTGCTATTATTACTCACCTTTTTTAGGTTTTATAAATTCAACTCATCATTGCACTTTTGAAGACATCTAGAGTAAAACATGGAAACCACTTCAAGAAGACGAGTTGAAAACATATGTGTGTTTTGCGGTACTAGTGTTGGTACTAAGCCACAATACATAGAAGCAGCACATGAATTGGGTCGAGTCTTAGCTATAAGGAATATGCACTTAGTATATGGCGGAGACAATCTTGGACTTATGGGGATCGTTTCAAAAGCCGTACAAGAAAGAGGCAGTCACGTTTTGGGAATCATCCCAAAACCCTTGGCAGAAGCAAATCTTGTTGAACCATCAAACGGAGAGGAACTGATTGTGCCAGGTATATCTGAACGACTGGTAGAAATGATTAATCGTGCTGATGCTTTTATTGCTTTGCCAGGTGGCTTGGGTACATTGGAGGAAATTTTTATAGTGCTATCTTGGGCGAACTTGAACATACACCAGAAACCAATTGGGCTGTTTAACATTAATGGATTTTATGATTTTCTTTGTGTGTTTCTTGATGATGCCCGGAGAAATGGGTTCGTGTCAAAACCTTTAAAATAACTCATCTTCACTGCCAGAACTGCTCCGGATCTAATTGACCAAATCTTAGCCTATGAACCACAAATTGACCATATCCTTTCAAAGATAAATTGGTTTGAGGACGATCGTGGTAAGAGGCGTTGGATTAATCTGGATCTTAACCTTTAATTTCCTGTAGAATTTCAGCTAACCAGGTACTATCTTCTACACTCTTATTCTACTGTTTAAGACATTGAGGACAATGTCTCATTTAGGTTTGGGGGAGGGAATTAGTTGATCAGTACCTTGTTTTTACTTGTGTGTTGATTTTATTTTTAGTCCAAATTTTTTCGAAAATACAAAAAAAAAAATTGAAAAATGTTCAAAAATTACAAAAATTATTTGGGTTTTTGTGTTTTTATTTTGACTAAAAAGGTGAAATTGGTAAAAGATAGTTGAGTAATGAGTTTTCACTCCTGAGACGTATCTCAAACCTAATTCGGAACAAGTTAATTTTTGTTTATTTCCTTTTGAATTATTTAATTTGTGAGTTCTCCATAATACTGACTAAAAAGGGATCTTCATATGCTCAGTTAGCACATATTATCAATATGCATAGTAACATACAGACATGAGTTGTAATTGAAAAGTTTATAATATTTAGTGCTCTAGTTTAATTTGAGAAGCATCTCAAAAAGTGATGGAGTAAAAAAAAAAAAAAACGTCTGAGATCCGAGTTATTAAGTCTTTAAGGGTGTTTTAACACCTAGTGCCCTAAAGCCAACTGGTTTGGGAGTCATTGGCCCAAAGCTCGCTACATGGATCAATGATGTTGCAAAAATATATATATCTGAAGTCTGACTAATTAAGTCTGTAGGGGTGTCTTAACACCTGGTGCCCTAAAGCCAACTGGTTTGAGAGCCACCGACCCAACACTCGCTACATAGATGGAAGATATTGTATATAAATAAAAAAAAATCAAAAATCAAAGGAAAAAAAAATCAGAAAAATTATTCAATTGCTGCAAAAAGATGTGAATTCTGATAAAACTTTAGGACAAAAATATTACTCTCTTATCAACTACACTTGTGACTGTTGTGGGCAAAAGTGAGTTGATTAATATTTTGTCGACTGTGTATGTGGAGAATGGTAAAAATAATCGGAGAATTTACTTATTCGGTAATTTAGAATGAAACAAAACAACTATTGACTTGGAGTAGAAGTTTCACCTGATTAGTCACTAACTTCTTTATTCTCTTTTCTCTTTTCTTTTTGCTTTTGTGTGCATTAGTTTTACTACCTTTTTACTTTTGTAAAATGTTTGTGGGTATCATTACTGTAAACCCTCACGAGACTACAACTCGTCCACTAGGGACACCTATGGGTTTAAAGGCTTGTTCCATACGCTAAATGCAACCGTGATCCCTACGAAAGTGGCTTAGTTTAATTTCTTTTGTTGTTTCGCTCGAGGACTAGCAAAATGTTAGGTTTGGGGGTGTGATGAGCGGAAAATATATCAATATTTACCTCCCCTTTTACTTAATATTTTGTTTAGTTTCTCGGGTTTGATGAGCGTTTTGATGTGTTTTAGTTTATTTTGCAGATAAAATAATATTGTGACACAATGAAATCATTTAGGACGAAATGTGGGTCAAATAAGGGTAAAAATTGGACTTGACATATTAATTTTGGAGATTGGAAACTTGAAAGGGCGTTTTAACGAAGTGCAGTTTTGGAAATTCCAGTTTTGTGCATCTGTCGTATTTTGGGCATAACTTTTTACTCCGATATCGGATTGAGCTGATTCAAGTTCCAGATTAAATAAGACTCAAATATCTACAACTTTTAAAGATAAAATAATTTCGAATTCGGAATATTTCATGCCCGAAATTGATGAACCATCCAGAAGTGTGTTGTATGTAATTATTAAAGTCATTTTCAAAGCAAAAAATAAATTAATAAATAAATAATAAAAATTATCAAATCACCACCAAACATGATAAGCAATTAATAATGGATTTGGTGGAGCAATTAGTGGAGTAATTAGTGGAGAAATTAATAATGGATTTGGTGGAGAATTTGATGGATGATTTGATGGAGGCAAAATTTTGCCTATAAATACCAAGCCATTTCATTTGTAAAATTCATACTTTCTTCTAAGGAATCCTTAAGAATACTAAGAAGATTGTATCTTGTTTGTTTATTTACAGCTTTTAGTAATTAATTTCCGCTTTCGCACTTTCTTTTCTTTACTTTTCAGTTTTTACTTTCCGCAATTTACTTTTACGCACAATACTTTTCTTTCTTTAAATTTCAGTTTTTACTTTTCAGTAATGAGGAGGTAACTCCCCTTTGCTGGGGTAAAAGGTAAAACTTTTATTACTAATATTTAGATTAATCTCCCTAATTATAATATATAAACTAGTTAAAATCTGACTTAACGAGGATACCGCCATATTGGTCGGTTGGTAATTATTTAAATTGGTTTTAACCTGACTAAACTGGATACCGCCTGATTGGTCGGTTGGTAATTAATTATTAATTTGACTTAATCTGGATACCGCCTATATGGCTGGTTGGTAATTATCATGCAAATTTAATATATTATATTAAGGGAGATATCTAAAATAGAAGTAATAAAAGTGGATCATTTTACCTCAGCATTTTCTTTTATTGTACTTTTACTTTATTTACTTTTCAGCAATTTACTTTTAGCATTTACTTTTCAGCAATTTACTTTCAGCAATTTACTTTCAGCATTTACTTTTCAGCAATTTACTTTCAGTAATTTACTTTCAGCATTTAATTTTCAGTAATTTACTTTCAGCATTTACTTTTAAGCATTTAATTTCAGTATTTAATTTCAGTATTTACTTTCCGTCATTTACTTTTCAGCAATTTACTTTCAGCATTTTTACTTTATGTCTTTTACTTTTAAGTTTTTACTAGCCCTAAATATGTGTCGTAACTAAGCCAGTTATCTGGGTTTGTGATGAAATCCAATATCACGGTTTATAAGGGGTTAATTATAGTTTGGGTAATTTAAAGGTTTACTTATTAAGTCTTAAGCTTAATGCGTCCTGTTAATTGGCCACTAATAAGATTGATGTGGTAAATCTAAAATAAACTTGACAAATGAATTTTATGTTTCAGCCTTAGACTTAATAGCTCACGATCTTCTTTGAGGATAGATAACCCTTTAATAGATTTCCTTACAGGATAGACATATACATGTCGGGCGGGGGTAGACATAATTGGAACTTAAACTTAATGAATCCAGATAATTTGGTTGACATAGACATATGGTTCAATTGGATTAAACTGGGTACTTGCATCTGACCATCGACATAGGCTTTTGCATAATTTAGTGTTCCAGGTTAGTAAACCGATTTATTACACAAACATAAAATAATCACTTCATCTTTAAAATGATATTGGAAGAAATCACAACCCTAGATAGTTTTTAATATTGAATTTTCTTAAACCTACATTCGAGCAATTTTATTTACTTGTTTTTAAATTCAAAACCTTCATCATTTTAAATCAATCAATCAACCTGTTAGATACTAGTAATCATTTGACCTCATAAAATTAATAGATTAGGTATTAAGTCTTCGTGGGATCGATACTTTTTATACTACTTGAACGATACGTGCGCTTGCGTTATACGCCGGCCAAATCTGCAATGTTATCATCTAATGCTATCTTTTCGATCTCCACATCGCCACGATGTATAATCTCACGAATTAGATGAAATCGTCGAAGTACATGCTTGGATTGTTGATGAAACGGTGGTTCCTTAGCCTGTGCTATATCTGTAGGAGTTCTACGGTCCCAAGGATCGAATAATAAGCAAGAAACATGTGCGAATACAATCAAAGGAAGTTGCGGAATACTCACAATCATTGGTTGAGCGACGCGAGAGACAACAAAAATTCTTTTTCTGCCATTTGAGAAGCTCGGCAGTGGGCTGTGATGATGTCCCCAAAATCGGCCATGGAAGGGTGTATCAAGCTCCAAGCTTTTGTGTTGTGATTCCATGCTCATGAAGTGAGTTCCCTATCACATTTGTATGTACCATTTGGTGTGCTAGCACTAGGTAATTTTGCCACAAAAGCACCATTATCTTCACCTTCATTTTCGGTCCAAAACCAGAAAAACAGAAGGGAAATGGCCTGTTATGCCGAGAGAGAGAGGAAGAGAATTTTGGCTCCAAGTTTCGTGAACCAAGGAGAGAGAGAGAATAAATGTGTTATATTAAAAATTGATTTCCAAAAACAATAATAACATATACCAAAAATTTGTGAAATGGCTTTCAAAAAGTCAACAAATTTTGGGAAGCAAAAATGCATTAAATACATTCAACAACCCACATCAACTATTCACATCATTCAATCAATCAAGTGACAAGTTGTCACATCACTCAAAGTGACTAATGATTTGATGATTGATGCGACTAGCGATTTGACGTTTGATGTGACTTGCATGCCGCACTCGAATTCGAAATGCGAATACGCTCGCAAACACTCGCGGGCTCGGGTTCGTTAATTTCAAATTAATGAATTTTCTGTTGCGACGTAATTAAATGATTATACCTAGTGAAATCACTATTCACGTCGCTAACGAATTAATTCTAAATTAACTCGTTCGCCCGAATTAAAATCTAATTTCAATTCCGCGTCGAAATCCAATTTCATATAATATATCGAATATATTATTTAATCGATTAATTCCAAATAATCGTTATCTCTCTTTTAATTGATATTTTATCCCAGATAAAATATCTCCTTAATTAATCCCAGATTAATTTTATCTCTCATCTAATTAATCCCAGATTAATAAAGTGTGAGTCATACGTCACCGGTGAATCTTCGGGAAGCGACCCATGAGATCCCCGGATATGTTGGCAGTAAATTCGATCGTCGGACTATCTGAACACGTAAGTACCTAGTACTACGTTTTTACCGATTTACAAGACAAGGTTGGCTTCTAGCAAAGCGTCATGCCTACCCAATTCTCCAGAAATATCCTTACAGGAATACATTGATCTATATCAGGCGTAGTATACGTAGTATTGCGTATTATGATCCAGTATCGGATGATCACATGCAATGCCTGTGGCTGGTACAGTGTCTGCCCCGTACGAAGCATATATCGGATCACGAGAAACTAGTCTCTTTATTATCGGATAATCATGACCAAGTCATATTATCCCGATGGTTGCAACCCTTTAGAGAACCAGTTCTGTATCCCTGCGCGATCATCATCTCCATATGACTGGAGTGATACTTCCGTCTTGACATCACACCCAACACACTACGATTCTCAATATACCCAGCAGAGGCGTACACAGAACCTATTAAAGCCCTGGACGACCAAAACTAAAGTATATTGATTGTCGCAAGTATTAGCGGTGCAAGTCTCAGGTTAAGACCAAATACACCTACCATGATTTCGGACTTCCATAGACACATAGTCATACTACCAATGGAATTCCGAGGGGGTCTATCCAGAGCGAAGCTGTTTCCCGTACCATCGGTAAACACAACCTCCTATTACACTTGCATGAGTATCCTATACCCAAATATATGAGAACTATGATGGTGTGCCCTCACAACGCGCACGAGTGTAATACTAGTCTTTTACGCATTATCGATGTTCAATCTCAATAATACTCTGACTATGGATATTTAATGATTTATCCTTCGTGGACTGATACTGTCTCATATCATCTCAATCCAGGAACAAATCATAAGGACCTCATATCATTTATACATCTTGGTGATCTAATCACAAATGATAAGAGAGCAATATCCTTTGTCACATAGTTAATTTGTACAACAACACCATGATCTGTACAAATACTAGTATATACATAATTATATTTATGTATCACACTAAGTATATAAAATCTAATTTCAATACTAGTAATGAACATAATTATGACAAACATATTTGAAGTCAGAGCCTTGCGTGTTCTTCAATTCCTTCATGTCTGCCTTGTCCAAACGGCAGTCGCGCTTCCGCGATCCCGTTTGCCACAATTTAGGCAGACATTTTGGGATATGTCCTTTATCTCCCCAGAAGATTATAATGATTTTGCCTTTGCCTTTTTCCACACTCCAGAAGCCTTTCGGCCTAGCCTTGGATTTCTGGAATGTCGAAATAAGATATGCCTTGCGCTACTTGCCTTATTGCAAACTTTGACTTTGTCTCCTTGAGAATAGTCATTAACTCTCCAAGAGTTTATAATTGCAATTTGTACTTCTAAGATCTAAGAATAGATCTATGAAGATCCTTCAATTTCATTATCATAGTTTAAGGATCTAATCCTTAGTTCTCTAAGAAATTAAGGAGTCTAATTAGCAAGTTTAATGGATTAAGCACTAAAGTTATCATCACATAAATCTTCCAAAGATTATGCTCTACTATTTGCTTAACTCTGGGCTTAGGCCTAATATGTTATTTTATCAAATAAAGTAACTTATTAGTTTCCAGGACCATCCTGAAACTTTATTTCCAATTTGAAAATTAAACCATTTAAATACATTTTTCCTAGGATTATGTTTTAAATGTCAATCTTTCATATTACATTGATTCTAATAGTCCAACTATTTAATCAACGATTTTCGGTACTATTTATTATAATGATTACTATAGTCCAACTATTTAATCAACTATAATTTAATTGTTTGAATACAGTCCAACTGTTAGTTAAAACAACGATTTAAATATTAGTCCAACTAACATTTAATTTATTTGACGAATGATATTTGATTTGAGCGCGTATGGCAAGTAATTAAACGAATATTGCAAATTCAATTCTTGCCTCCCACTATTTTTCGGCGAGCCTCTAACCCTCTGTCGAGTACTCGGGAAACCGTGTTTCCTAGTGGGCTAGGATCCCGTTAAATATCACACAATCTTGACTTTGGCCAACAATTGTATGATAATTAACTAGGTAGATCTCTAAGATCAATTGGATCCAATCCAATTCCTAGATCCAGTAGGGGGACATCCAAGTCCGAAACATATATACAATATATATGCCAATATATCCAATATATTGCCTAACCTTTTTCCTCTGAATCAACTAAACCTTGGCTTTGGCACAACAAACTTAGTGATCCCAGTTAAGCGTGACCCATTGACCATGGAAAGCTTCGTAATCAATGTCGATGGACAAGAAGTGATCTTGACTTTGGCCAACAAATCAAAACTTGGACAAGACACCAATATGTAACAAAGCCTTCATGATTCAAACACATCCTCGACGGACAAAGGCCTTGACTTTGGCCAACAAACCAATGCCAGTCTCGGATCTTGAGTAAGAATCACTCAATGGAAGGAAAAAGCGCTTAATATTTTGCGAGGGTTTTTCGCGTGCAAATTGGCAACCAATTTATTATCTTTGTTAAGGTCTCATCATCATACACCCTTAAACATGCATTCTAAACACATAATAAAGCGGGTATAAATAAATAATAATGACATGCGGAAGGATACTTAACACATTGATCCTAGATCAAATCTCTCACTTTCCTCTCTCCCGTTAGCACAAGTATTTGCTTCTACCCATTACACTACACTTCTAAAGAAACCTCATTTACATTGAGGGGAATATGTGAGAAGAGAAATACATAGATTCATAAGAGATAAGGCTGGACACGCAGGTCCAATTAATAAATTCAAAATTTATTACAATAATTTCTAAAATTGCCCCACCCATCTAATATCCATCCGATATACATTATTCATGCATCGCAACCATGTATTCACACAAGCATGTTATCAATCAATCTAATCAAATTAATTAATCTGATAATTAATGACCATCCAATGTTCAAACAATGATTTGATTTTGCGCGAGTCAAACTCGTTTTACGAATAAGTACTCAAAGTACGAATTCTTGAATTAAATTAATCTACAAAATTAATTCCAATTCAATTTGTATTTAATACTAATTCGCTATTTAATTCCAAATTAAATATTACACTTTATTAACGAACTTTTACGACTTAAATTCCAAATTTAAACGTTACAGGTCTCAAAGCCCGATTAACGTCCAACGTTTATTTAATTAAAGTCCAATGGTCAACTCGGGCCAGACCAAATAACCAAAGCTCAATCAAGGAGTAACCCCATAAGCCTTGAAATCAATTTAGGCCCATTAGGCCCAATTAAACTTTAAAGGTCCATTAGTCGCATTTGGGCTTTATGGAAGCGGTTTTGGGCCCAATTGGATCCAACCAATTTAGCCTAAACCTAACTTGGTACAACCAAGCTTATTAAGCTCATTTACAACATTACAAGCCCAATTTCCTAAATAGGCCCAATTAACTAAATTACAAAAATCCAATTTTACAATTTAATTAATCTAAAGTGTAAAACATAATTAATTACATAAATCAACATTTCCAAATCTTCAATTTACACAACTAATCATGCTCTTTAACATTAAATCATGTCCAACACAATTTAATCAAAAATCAAACCCAATACATGCTTCAAATGTCTCGGCTTTTAGGGTTTATATGTCAAATTTTAAATCCAATCCAATTGAATCCAATTAAATATTAAATCAACAATTCCCAATTGATTCCAACTCATCCAATGAATCAAAAAAAAAATTTCCAAGACATTTAGGGTTCATGAAGGATTCGGCCAAGCCTTCCATTTTGGGGAAAAATGTTCCAAACACAATTTCATGAAATTGATCCAATCAATATTCAATTAAATATCATTTAAACATATTCAATCAAACAATTTAACTAAATCATGCTCAAAATCAATTTACCCAAATTTTAACCATAAGTCAAATTTCATGCTTTTACTCCGCTGTGATACCATTGTAGGAGTTCTACGGTCCCAAGGATCGAATAATAAGCAAGAAACATGTGCGAATACAATCAAAGGAAGTTGCGGAATACTCACAATGATCGGTTGAGCGACGCGAGAGACAACAAAAAATTTTTTTCTGCCCTTTGAGAAGCTTGGCAGTGGGCTGTGATGATGTCCCCAAAATCGGCCATGGAAGGGTGTATCAAGCTCCAAGCTTTTGTGTTGTGATTTCATGCTCATGAAGTGAGTTCCCTATCACATTTGTATGTACCCTTTGGTGTGCTAGCACTAGGTAATTTTGCCACAAA
Organism: Zanthoxylum bungeanum; assembly: GCA_019454045.1. Lineage (NCBI taxonomy): Eukaryota > Viridiplantae > Streptophyta > Magnoliopsida > Sapindales > Rutaceae > Zanthoxylum > Zanthoxylum bungeanum. Next base: position 51,070 of record SKCR01026339.1, read on the forward strand.
ATCACCATTATCTTCTCCTTCATTTTCGGTCCAAAACCAGAAAAACAGAAGGGAAATGGCCTGTTATGTCGAGAGAGAGAGGAAGAGAATTTTGGCTCCAATTTCCGTGAACCAAGGAGAGAGAGAGAGAATAAATGTGTTATATTAAAAATTGATTTCCAAAAACAATAATAACATATACCAAAAATTTGTTAAATGGCTTTCAAAAAGTCAACAAATTTTTGGAAGCAAAAATGCATTAAATACATTCAACAACCCACATCAATTATTCACATCATTCAATCAATCAAGTGACAATTTGTCACATCACTCAAAGTGACTAATGATTTGACGCTTGATGCGACTAGCGATTTGACGCTTGATGTGACTTGCGTGCCGCACTCGAATTCGAAATACGAATGCGCTCGCAAACACCCGCGGGCTCTGGTTTGCTAATTTCAAATTATTGAATTTTCCGTTGCGACGTAATTAAATGATTATGCCTAGCGAAATCACTATTCACGTCGCTAACGAATTAATTCTAAATTAACTCGTTCGCCTGAATTAAAATCTAATTTCAATTCTGCGTCAAAATCCAATTTCATATAATATATCGAATATATTATTTAATCGATTAATTCCAAATTAATCGTTATCTCTCTTTTAATTGATATTTTATCTCAGATAAAATATCTCCTTAATTTATCACAGATTAATTTTCTCTCTCATCTAATTAATCCCAGATTAATAAAGTGTGAGTCATACGTCATCGGTGAATCTTCGGGAAGCGACCCATGAGATCCCCAGATATGTTGGCAGTAAATTTGGTCGTCGGACTATCCGAACACGTAAGTACCTATTACTACGTTTTTACCGATTTACAAGACAAGGTTGGCTTCTAGCAAAGCGCCATGCCTACCAAATTTTCCAGAAATATCCTTACAGGAATATAGTGATCTATATCAGGCGTAATATACGTAGTATTGCGTATTACGATCCAGTATCGGATGATCACATGCAAGGCCTGGGGCTGGTACAGTTTCTGCCCCGTACGAAGTATATATCGAATCACGAGCAACTAGTCTCTTTATTATAGGATAATCATGACCAAGTCATATTATCCCGATGGTTGCAACCCTTTAGAGAATCAGTTCTGTATCCCTGGGCGATCATCATCTCCATATGACTGGAGTGATACTTCCGTCTTGACATCACACTCAACACACTATGATTCTCAATATACCCAGCAGAGGTGTACACAGAACCTGTTAAAGCCCTGGACGACCAAAACCAAAGTATATTGATTGTCGCAAGTATTAGCGGTGCAAGTCTCAGGTTAAGACCAAATACACCTACCATGATTTCGGACTTCCATAGACACATAGTCATACTACCAATGGAATTCTGAAGGGGTCTATCCAGAGCGAAGCTGTTTCCTGTACCATCGGTAAACACAACCTCCTATTACACTTGCATGAGTATCTTATACCCAAATATATGAGAACTATGATGTTGTGCCCTCACAACGCATACAAGTGTAATACCAGTCTTTTACGTATTATCGATGTCCAATCTTGATAATACTCTGACTAGGGATATTTAATGATTTTTCCTTTGTGGACTGATACTGTCTCATATCATCTCAATCCAGGAACAAATCATAAGGACCTCCTATCATTTATACATCTTGGTGATCTAATCACAAATGATAAGAGAGCAATCTCCTTTGTCACATAGTTAATTTGTACAACAACACCATGATCTGTACAAATAGTGACGCTATTGGTCATAATTGTCCAACAATATCCCCATTATTGTCACAATACAAAGGTACGGGCTCAGCTGCTAACGGAACTACTCCTAATCCAATTAGGAATTTACGGATCCAAACTGCTTCTTTTGCTGCCTCAGCTGCAGCAATATATTCTGCTTCTGCTGTTGAATCGGCAACAGTCTCTTGCTTGGAAGATTTCCAGCTCACTGCTCAATTGTTCAAATAAAATATGTACCCTGATTGCGACTTATAGTCGTCTTTATCGGTTTGGAAACTTGCATCAGCGAACCCAGACACCTCAAGTTCTCCTTCCCCATAGACTAAGAAAGCATCTTTAGATCGTTTGAGATACTTAAGGATGTTCTTTACAACAATCCAGTGACCATCACCTGGATCGGCCTAATAGAGACTGCACATGTTCAAAGCATATGAGACATCGGGTTGCGTACATATCATGACGTACATGATCGATCCGAATGCTGAAGCATACGGGATCCGAATCATTGCATCTCTCTCATCTTGAGTTTTAGGACACATATCCTTAGATAGAGAGACATCATGTGACACCAGAAGCAGCCCCCTCTTGGACTGATCCATGTTGAATCTCTTCAACACTTTGTCAATATATGAGCTCTGGGAGAGTGCTAGTAGCTTTCTAGATCTATCTCGTTAGATCCTAATTCCTAGAATAAAGACTGCCTCTCTCAGGTCTTTCATGGAGAATTTTAATGAAAGCCAAGCTTTCCGATTGTAGCATGGTAATGTCATTTCCAAGAAGCAATACATCATCAACGTATAGGACAATAAATGTCAGTGCACTCCCACTAACCTTCTTATATACACAAGAATCATCTTTGTTTTGAATGAAACCATATTCTTTTATGATCTCATCAAAACGTTGGTTCCAAGAACGTGATGCTTGCTTTAATCCATAAATGGATCGATTTAACTTGAAAACCTTGTTTGCATGTTTGGTATGACAAAACCATCAGATTATTGCATATAAACATCCTCCAAAAGATTTCCGTTAAGGAAAACGATTTTGACATCCATTTGTCATATTTCATAATCGAAATATGCAGTAATAGCAAGCATTATCCGAATGGATTTAATCATGGCAACGGGTGAAAAGGTTTCATCGTAATCGTAACCATGTCGTTAACGATACCCTTTAGCTACAAGTCTAGTTTTGTACGTTTGTATGTTGCCTTCCATGTATGTCTTCCTTTTGAAGACCCATTTACAACCAATAGGCTTAATGCCTTCTGGTACATCAATCAGTGTCCAAACTTGGTTGGTATACATGAAATCCATTTCGGACTTCATGGCTTCTTACCATAAAACGGAGTCGATACCTTGTATCGATTCCTCATACGTAGCCGGTTCATCTTCCTCAATAAGATTAATCTCTACATGAGGTGAGATCAGAAACCCATACCTCTTAGGTTGTTTTCTGACTCTCACCAACTTACGGGTTCTTGTGTATTAGAAGATTGTGGAACAGTCTCATCCCTGATGGACTGTTCGTGTTCCGTGAGGGGGTCGGTGTCAGGAACAGTATCACTCCGATTTTCATCGAGTTCTACTTTCATCCCACTTACCATTGCATTCATGAATTCCTTTTCTAGGAAAACTACATGAAGAGCAATAAATATTTTGTTCTCTTGTGGGTTATAGAAGTAATATCCTTTCGTTTCCTTAGGATAACCTACAAATATGCACTTAACCGATTGGGTTCTAGTTTGGTACTATCCAAACATTTAACATATGCCCAGCATCCCCAAATCTTCAGGAATAAGAAACCCGATTTCTTTCCTGTCCATATTTCATATAGAGTTTATCCAACAGACTTTGACGGAACCTTATTCAAAATAAGTATTGAACTGTTTAATGCGTATCCCCAGAAGGAAATCGGTAGCTCTGTGCAACTCATCATTGACCTTACTATGTCCAATAAAGTTCGGTTTCTCTGTTCGGACACACCGTTCAATTGAGGTGTTCCGGGAGGAGTCCAATGTGAAAGAATACCATATTCTTTCAAGTAATCTTTAAACTCATTGCTTAAGTATTCTCCACCACGGTCCGACCGAAATGTTTTAATATCTTTGGTAGTCTGTTTTTCTACTTCGTGTCGAAACTCTTTGAATTTTTCAAAAATTTCCGACTTGTGTTTCATAAGATACACATAACCATAACGCGATGCATCATCCGTAAAGGTTACGAAGTATTCATATCCACCTCTAGCCTGGCTAGACATGGGCTTGCATACATCACTATGAACGAGGGCTAACAACTCGGTGGCACATACACCTTTACCACTAAAAGGTGTTTTAGGCATTTTTCCTAACAAACAAGATTCGCAGACATCATGAATTAAGATCAATCCGTCCAAGTATCCATTCTTTGAAAGTGTGGATATACGAGTTTTGTTTATGTGTCCCAAACGACAATGCCACAAATAAGTCTCATAAGTGTATGAGTGTCATACACAAGAGGATTTAAGTCTGAAGTTAGTAATCTTAAATAGTCCATAGAGAGCAAACAAAATGGGTACTTTGTTTGTGATTTATCTATAGCTACGGTACATTCTATATTTGTATGGCGACCTTGATCCGGGATCGTCCATGTAGAGATATGAGAATAGAGGTACCTCGTATGATGTGATCATATAGGACTGGACCCAGATGGAAATGACATTCTTATAACATTCGTTAAACAGAAAGTCATTTTGATCTACTAGATGATCATATATGGATTGATCTTAATCCTGAGTGTACTATGAAATTCTGCATGGCAGGCTATGTCCTTTGATTTACAAAGGTGAGGTTGGTGTAGCAGTCCTGGCCAATAGCTACGTACATTGGGGCATGGTCTGTTGTGTAGTTGGGAACATTTTACATAGAAATGGAGTTAACTCATTCTTGCGAGAAGTAGAGGAGTATCTTTCTTAAGGGTTGATTCGGTACTTGAACGGTTAGAGCGCTCAAGTCTTTCTGTTACGAATAGAAAGATTAAAATTCATAATCGTTATGAATAAATCGTTCATTAGAGAATCAATGATACTTAAGGTAAAAATAATTAGAGGGGTATAACGGACATTATGATCCGGCTCTAATTACGAGATACACTTAAAGGGTTAATCTATATGTAGTGGCTATATCGATAGACACCGACTTGTTTCGGCTTAATATATCATCCGCGGCAACGAAAGTCCAACTTCGGGTTGTTAGTGGAATAACCCGGATTTAATAATTCGAAATATTTAATTAGGAGCTTAATTTATATTTCGAGATTATTGGAGCTTGTAACCGTAGGTCCATTTGGTCCCCGTGCTAGCTCGATTTACTATAGCGAATTTAGTATAATTGGATAGTCTAGTTATATACTCACAAGTGTGAATATTATTAATATGATTAATAATATTATTTTGCCACACTTGAAACTTTATATTAAAAGTTAATATATGGTTTTATTAAATATATGATATTTAAACACATATTATTTAATTATATTAGATATAATTAAATGAAAGGTTAAGTTAGTAATTTCTAAATTTTGGGTTTTGGAAACCCTTGGATTTAATTTGGAAGTTACAAATTGTTAAATGGCATTTAACCTTTTATTTTGTAACATATATTTTATTATGGTAATTAAATTTGGTGTTACAAAATTAATAAAAAAAATACATGCATGGCCGATTTTTGAGTGGTGGAAATCGGAAAGGGTTTATTTTATTTTGTAAAATTAAACCCTAAGTATAAAAAGGAAAATTATTTTTCTTTCATTCTAACCCTAGCCTCCATCTTCTTCTTGTTCATATTCTCTCAAAAGTTGAGAAAAACATAATTAAGAAAAGAAGAAAAATAAAATCAATACACAAGTGTGATTAAATTTCTAAATCGTTTAGGGATTGTTTTAGTGAGTCTTGCCCACACAAGTTTCTGTTGGTAATGAGGCATAGCTCAGAAGACTTGTGGTGTCGAACAAATTCATCTTCATCTATTTCTTCTTTGTTCACGGCAGTGAGGCATTGTTTTGCTCACTGCCGCCCCTTTACTTGGTGAAACGGAACTCAGTTTGGTTTTGTTTTAATCCAGTTTTTTTGGGGAACATTTTATGGTGTCTTGGGGCTGTGTTGGGGCTGTTTTTAAGTGAAAAATCAGAACCAAAACACAACTGTTGTCCACGCATTTCAGGGGCTATTTCTACAGTGCGTTGGGCGCGAATCGAGTCCAAAACAGTCCAGTTTTTGTCCGGCTGTTCGGGGACTGTTCCGCGGCTGTTTTTTGGGCTGGAATTTTGTCTAAAAATGAAGCAAAATTTCAATGGTGGTGGCAGTAGCATTCGAAAGTTCAAAGGGAAGGGTAGAAAAAAATTTCATGTCCGATCTGTGTGCCTAAACCGTTTCCGCTGCGCAAGGAAAGCGTTTCCTACAATTGGAATCGATAGCAAGGTTGAAAAGTGTTCTTAACCCTTCTGTATTTCATTTAAAGTTATTGTTTTTAATTTATTTATATGAGTTATAAATATTGATTTGCACGTTTAAATGAGTAGGCACAAAATAATATTCATGTGATGAATGATTATTTTTTTCATGTGATTGATGGATTGCATTGCATGGTCATAAATTTTTCAACTCTTATTTTTTAGTTGGTTTTGATTTTTGGATGTAAGGCAATAAGACCATTGTTTACAATTGTTGTAATTTTATTTTCCTATGTAAAATTTTAATTGTTGTAATTTGGAGCATTGAAGTCGCAAAATGAGCCAACTCCACCTTGGAGCGTATTTTGAAGACCAAGGGATGCTGTGGATATTTTTGTACTAATTAGATTAGTATAGGGAAAAATAAGAGTCCGGTCAATGCAAAATATTTTTATGTTATATGTATGTTTAATTCGAATTGTTTGAATAACATATCATATAGTTTAGGGTGTCTACTCTTGCATTTCACATGCCATAACATGCATTGGATGCATATTAATTCTAGACATGAAATATGATTTTATGTGATTTAAAATTTTTAAATTAGAATATAATGTGCATGGAAATCAATTAATTGGATTAACTGGATTTATGGTTTAAAATTTGAATTCTAATATATTGGGCTTAATAAGTGCATAATAAATTCCATTGGTATATAGGATGGAAACCCGGATATAAATTCCATAGACGAATCCGAATGGACAGTAATATGGTCTGCACTCGGGATACAATTCCACGTACCATTGGATTTTATGACACACTAAGATTAATTAAATAGTTTAATATAAATCTTGACCATTTTAAGATTCTAAAATTTTAAACCTATTAGTGTTCTAGTATTTTAAAAGTTAATATATAATAGATCACTAATATCACTCTAATTAAATTAGTTTAATTGAGTAATATAATTAGTGGAGACTAATGGAAATTAGTGATACAAATTTTAAGTGTTAAATTTGGTTAGATCACTAATAGTGTACTAGTTTAAATAAGAGTTATGATTTAGCCGCCATATATTTATTCGCACTAGTTATATTAAAATATTAGATATTTTATAAATAGAAACCTTAAACTTAAAATAGTGAGTGGGAGAGGGATATGTGACAGTATATCCCATGATCTCCGTTGTTAGTCCGGAAATATGAGATTCAAAAGGCGCCTCGAGATGGCTTTACTTTCGTCCCCCTACGGATGATGTCCATTTTGGGTCAATATCAAGTTTGGATTCCGAAAGGATATGGATTCTAGATGTATCTTGTGAACTGACCTACCCTACGGCGGCACTTCACTCGTTAAGTCCAAGAATCCCGAAACGGCAGGTCACACTCATAAAGGAATAATTAACTATTAATAAAATTCATTGATCGAATCAAACAGTAGTTGTTTAATATAGGAATAAGAGTTATTCCCGCATATATTAATCGACTGAGATTGTCTCGATCTATCATGCAAGTACTTGACCTACCCTACGGCGACACTTACTTGTGGGATGATAGATTTATGTGGCATAGTAATTCTCTTAGGTTTCTAATTCGTTATTCATAGTTCATGTATCATGTTTAATTTTATGCCAAAATTATTTGGTGATTTTAATATGCGATGAATGAATGTTAAATGCATGTTTATTTTATTTTTCAGCCATGGTTTCTCCAAATATTTCCATACTCTTAAACGATAAATTAACGGGAGAAAACTATGTTAAGTGGAAAAGTAACATGAACGATATCCTCGTTTGTGAAGACCTAAAGTTTGTCCTGGCGGAGGAATGTCCTCCCGAGCCGGCCAGAAATACTGGCCAAGCTGTGCGCGATGCCTACCAGAAATGGGTCGCAGCTAATGAGAAAGCCCGCTGCTACTTGCTAGCAGGGATGTCTGAGGTTCTTGATGCAAAGCATGAACCTATGGCTTCTGCATCTCAAATGATAGATTCATTGCAGGGCATGTTCGGGCAGCCTTCAAAGCGTTAACATCATGAGGCCATGGTCTCAACAATGGCTGTTAGGATAAAGGATGAGACATCAGTTCGAGAGCACGTCTTGAGGAAGATGACCTATCTCAACACTGCTGAAACCCATGGAGCTCGTATTGATGAGCGTAGCCAGGTGACCATGATTATGGAAACTCTTCCGAAGAGTTTCTTGCAGTTTAAAAGCAACTATGTTATGAACAAGTTGACTTTTACTTTGACCCAACTACTTAATGAGCTCACCCATTACGAGTCCATGCTTGTGGATCCTCGTAAGTCCGGTGCTGAGGCAAATGTTGGCGAGTCTTCTAAATCTGCAAAGATGAAGAAGAATAACATTGGGAAGGCTAAGGCTAAGGCCATAAAGAAGAATAACAAGAAAGGCTCCAAGGATGCCAAGCCCAATGGAAAATGTTTCCACTACAACAAGAACGGGCATTGGAAAATGAATTGTCCTAAATACCTTGCTGAGCTGCAGGAGAAAAAGGATACAGGTAAATATGATTTACTCATTATCGAATCTCTATTAGTGGAGGATGATAAATCCGCCTAGATTGTTGATTCTGGAGCCACTAACCATGTTTGTTCTTCTTTGCAGCTACTTGACTCATGGAGGGACCTTGCTGAAGGTGACTACACCATGAGGGTCGGGACATGGGATGTCGTTTCAGCAAGAGCAGTGGGAGTTTATAGTTTAAATTTTACAAATAATAGTTATTTAAATTTGAACAATGTGTTATTCATTCCTGATTTTCGCAGGAATTTGATTTCTGTTTCTAAACTTTTGGATGATGGTTATTCAGTTTCTTTTAATAGCAATTTAGTTATTATTGGTAGAAATGGATTAACCATATGCACAGGAAACTCAGAAAATAATTTGTATGTGTTAAGACCATTAACACATAGGTTACTGCTTAACACTGAAATATTTAAGGTTGAGAAACCTAAAACTAAACGGCAAAAGATTTCTGACGATGACACATATCTATGGCATATTAGACTTGGTCATATCAACCTTGACCAGATAGACAGATTGATAAAGAACGGAGCCTTAAACCAGTTAAAGCTTGGAACTTTACCAGTCGGTGAATCCCGTTTAGAAGGAAAAATGACCAAGAGATCTTTTACTGGAAAAGGTATAAGATCCATTCAACCACTTGAGCTAATACATTCGGACGTTTGCGGACCGATGAATGTAAGAGCCCGAGATGGTTAGAATACTTTGTCACATTCATTGACGATTATTCCAGATATGGGTATGTTTACCTAATGCATCACATATCAGATACTTTCAAAAAGTTCAAAGAGTATCGTGCTGAGGTTGAGAACCAGTTGGGTAAAACAATCAAAACTCTACGATTAGATCGTGGAGAAGAATACCTTGACAGATATTTCGATGAATTCTTAGTTGAGCATGGGATAGTATCCCAGCTCACAGCACCTGGAACATCCCAACGAAATGGTATTACATAGAGTAGAAATCGGACCCTACTAGACATGTTGAGATCTATGTTTAGTTATAGCTCACTACCTAGTTCGTTATGGGGATATGCACTACAAACTATAATGCATATCCTTAATGTAGTTCCATCTAAGTCTGTTCCAAAGACTCCCTTAGAGTTGTGGAATGGTCGTAAAATTTGTTTACGATATTTCCGCATGTGGGGGTGTCCAGCATATGTGCTGAAGAAGAAGACTACAAAGTTGGAGCCACATTCTCATGTGTGTCTATTTATAGGCAATCTTAAGGAGATTAGGGATGGATTCTTCTATAGTCCTGATGATAACAAAGTATTTGAATCGAAAAATGCCATGTTTCTAGAGGAGGACTATATGAGGGAGTTCAAGCCTCGAAGTAAAGTGTTACTCGATGAGTTATTTGCTGGTTCGACCAGCACACCATCGTCAACGACAGTTGACAAATACATAGCACCTTCAACATCTGAGCGTCAGATGCAAGTTCGTCAGAATAATCTACCACCTAGACGCAATGGGAGGTTTGTATGACAACCTGATCGCTATCTTGGGGTTGGAAAGGCGCAAGTTGTCACATCCAGTGATGGTATAGATGATCCATTGACCTATCATAATGCAATGGATGATTTTGACAAAGAGGAATGGCTCAAAGCCATAAACCTAGAGATGAAGTCCATGTAATCCAACTCAGTCTGGGAACTTATAGACCAACCTGATGGGGTGAAACCTATAGGTTTCAAGTAGATCTACAAGAGAAAGATGGGAGTAGATGGGAAGGTACAGACCTTCAAGGCTAGGCTAGTGGCCAAGGGTTATACCCAAAAAGAGGGAGTTAACTATGAGGAAACTTTCTCGCCAGTAGCCATGCTCAAATCCATTCGCACTCTTCTATCCATTGCCGCATATTATGACTATGAAATTTGGCAAAAGCACGTCAAGGCTGCATTCTTGAATGACAATCTTGATGAGAGTATCTATATGGTATAACCAAAGGGGTTCATAGCCCAAGGTCAAGAGCAAAAAGTTTGTAAGCTGTAAAGGTCCATTTATGGACTTAAGTAGGCATCTCGATCTTAGAATATAAGATTTGATACACAATCAAGTCTTATGATTTTAAGCAGAATGTCGATGAGCCTTGTGTATACAAGCGCGTCATTGACGGGAATGTGGTTTTTCTTATTTTATACGCCGATGATATTTTACTAATTGGGAATGATGTAAAGATATTATCGGACGTGAAAACCTGGCTAGCTAACCAATTCCAAATGAAAGATTTGGGAGAGGCCAGTTATATTCTTGGGATTCAGATACTTCGGGATCGCAAGAAATGACTGTTAGCTATGTCTCAGGCATCCCATATCGATAAGATCCTTGTGCGATTTGTGATGCAGAATTCCAAGAAAGACAATATGTCTTATCGGCATGGAATTCATTTGTTAAAGGAACAGTCTCCTAAGACACCTCAAGATGTTGAGGAAATGAGACATATCTCATATGCCTCAGCAGTTGGTAGTCTCATGTATGTTATGTTATGCACGAGACCAGACATCTGTTTTGCAGTTGGAGTAGTCAGTAGGTTTCAGTCGAACCCAGGATTGGATCACTGGGTGGCTGTGAAACACATTCTCAAGTATCTTAAGAGAACACGAGATTATTTTCTTGTATATTTTGGTGAGGATATGATCCTAACGGGGTATACAGACTTTGATTTTCAGAAAAATGTCGATTTTAGGAAATCAACATATGGGTCAGTGTTTACCCTAGGTGGTGTGGCTATAGTATGGCGGAGTATAAAGCAATCTTGTATTGCTGACTCCACCATGGAGGCTGAATATGTAACAGCTTGTGAAGCAGCTAAGGAAGCAGTCTGGCTCCGTAAATTCTTGGGAGATCTAGAATTCCAGATATGGATAGACCACTCACACTTTATTGCGATAATAGTGGTGCAGTGGCAAACTCCAAAAAACCAAGAAGCCACAAGAGGGGAAAATATATAGAGAGGAAATATCATCTCATCAGGGAGATAATGCAGAGAATAGACATTATCGTCACAAAGATTGCATCCGCAGAGAACATGGCTGATCCGTTTATAAAGACATTGTTGGCTAAAGTGTTTGAAGGTCACCTAGATGGTCTAGAATTACGTGACATGTCTCATTTGCTCTAGTGCAAGTGAGAGATTTTTGGGATGTATGCCCTAGAGCTACATGTAATGTAAACGGCTTTATGTGTTTTGAAATAAAATGATGCATTATTCATTTATCAAAGTGTTCGTTTAATTTTCGCATATTATAAATTATCTTGAATAACCTAGATTACTTATGTGCCTTCAGACTTAGTGCATGAGTGTCATACATAAGAGGATTTAAGTCTGAAGTTAGTAATCTTAAATAATTCATAGAGAGCAAACAAAACAGGTACTTTGTTTGTGGTTTATCTATAGCTGCAGTCCATTTTATATTTGTATGGCGAGCTTGATCCGGGATCGTCCATGTAGAGACATGAGAATGAAGGCACCTTGTATGATGTGATCATATAGGACTGGACCCAAATGGAAATGACATTCTTATAACGTCCGTTAAACAAAGAAAGTCATTTCGATCTACTAGATTATCATATATGGAATTATCTTAATCCTGAGTGTACTACGAACTCCTGCATGGCAGGCTATGTCATTTGATTTACAAAGGTGAGGTTGGTGTAGCAGTCCCGACCAATAGCTACGTACTTTGGGGGCATGGTTTGTTGCTTAGTTGGGAATATTTTACATAGATACGGAGTTCACTCCTTCTTGCGAGAAGTAGATGAGTATCTTTCTTAAGGGTTGATTCGGTACTTGAACGGTTAGAGTGCTCAAGTCTTTCCATTACGAATAGAAAGATTAAAATTCATAATCATTATGAATACATCGTTCATTAGAGAATCAATAATACTTATTATGATCCGGCTCTAATTACGAGATACTCGTGAATGGTTAATCTATATGTAATGACTATATCGATGGACACCGACTTGGTTCGACTTAATATATCATCTGTGGCAACGAGAGTGCAACTTCGGGTTTTTAGTGGAATAACCCGGAGTTAATAATTCTGAATATTTAATTAAGAGCTTAAATAATATTTCGAGATTATTGGAGCTCGGAACCGTAGGTCCATTTGGTCCCCGTGCTAGCTCGATTTACTATAGCGGATTTAGTATAATTGGATAGTCCAATTATATACTCACAAGAGTATGAATATTATTAATATGATTAATAATATTATTTTGTCACACTTGAAAATTTATATTAAAAGTTATATATGGTTTTATTAAATATATGATATTTAAACACATGTTATTTAATTATATTAGATATAATTAAATGAAAGGTTAAGTTAGTAATTTCCAAATTTTGGGTTTTGGAAACCCTTGGATTTAATTTGGAAGTTACAAATTGTTAAATGGCATTTAACCTTTTATTTTGTAACATATCTTTTATTATGGTAATTAAATTTGGTGTTACAAAATTAATAAAAAAATACATGCATGGCCGATTTTTGAGTGGTGGAAATGGGAAATGGTTTATTTTATTTTGTAAAATTAAACCCTAAGTATAAAAAGGGAAATTATTTTTCTTTCATTCTAACCCTAGCCTCCATCTTCTTCTTGTTCATATTCTCTCAAAAGTTGAGAAAAACATAATTAAGAAAAGAAGAAACATAAAATCAATACACAAGTGTGATTAAATTTCTAAAACAATTAGGGATTGTTTTAGTGAGTCTTACCCACACAAGTTTCCGTTGGTAACGAGACATAGCTCAGAAGACTTGTGGTGTCGAACAAATTCATCTTCATCTATTTCTTCTTTGTTCACGGCAGTGAGGCATTGTTTTGCTCACTGCCGCCCCTTTACTTAGTGAAACGGAACTCGGTTTGGTTTTGTTTTAATCTAGTTTTTTTGGGGAATATTTTGTGGTGTCTTGGGGCTGTGTTGGGGCTTTTTTTAAGTGAAAAATCAGAACCAAAACACAACTGTTGTCCACGCATTTCAGGGGCTGTTTCTACAGTGCGTTGGGCGCGAATCGAGTCCAAAACAGTCCAGTTTTTGTCCGGCTATTCGAGGCTGTTCGGGGACTGTTCCGGGGCTGTTTCGGGGCTGGAATTTTATTTAAAACTGAAGAAAAATTTCAATGGTGGTGGCAATAGCATTCGTCAGTTCAAATAGAAGGGCAGAAAAGTTTTTCAAGTCCTATCCGTGTGCCTAAACTGTTTCCGCTTCGTAAGGAAAGCATTTCCTACATGTGAAACTCACCATAATTTGGTTGGTGTTTAGAGTATTGACGGCTGAGAATCTATATTTAGAGCAGCTAGACGTCAAGGCTGTTTTCCTCCATGGGGACTTGGATTAGGACATTTATATGAAGCAGCCCGAAGGTTTTATAGCACACAACAATGAATACTTGGTATACAATCTGAACAGAAGTCTTTATGCTCTGAAGCAAGCCCCAAGACAGTGGTACAAGATGTTTGATTCTTTCATGTGTGAAAATGACTACACCAGATGTCATGTTGACCATTGTTGTTACTACAAGAGGATCATTTTATTACTTTTTGTAGATGATATAATGGTTTTTGGGACAGATTTAAGTGAGATTAACCAATTAAAGAAACAATTGTCAAACAAGTTCTCTAGAAGAATTTAGGTGAAATTGGAATATGGATAACTAGGTACAAAGAGCGAGGTATTTGAAACTATCACAAGAGGAGTATGTCAAGAAGGTGTTAAAGAGATTCAATATGCAAGATGTTAAACCAGTTAGCACACATTTGACGGCTAATTTGAAGTTGTCCAAACTACTTTCACCAAAAAATGAGCAAGAGATGAAATATATGAAGAAGTTACTTTATGCTTCCGCTATTGGGAGTCTTATGTATGACATGGTATGCATTAGACCCGACATTGCTAATGTGGTGGGAGATGTGAGCCGATATATGAGCAATCCTGGCGAAAAACATTAGGAAGCAGTGTAGTGGATTTTAAGATATCTCCGAGGCACTTATAATATAGCTTTATGTTTTGGCTGTAGTAGTGTGGATTTGCAAGTTTATGTGGATGCAAACTTGGGTGGTGATAGAGATACAAGCAAAAATACCATAGGTTATGTATTTACTGTGGGTGGTACTGCTGTGAGCTGGGCTTCTAAATTATAGAAGATAGTTGCTCTTTCAACAACAGAAGCAGAGTATATGGCTATTACAGAGGCCGTAAAAGAGATGATATAGCTAAATGGTTTCTTAACAGAGTTAGATAAAGTGCAAGTTAATGGTATTTTGTACAGTGACATTCAGAGTGCTATTCACTTAGCAAAGAATCATGCATTTCATTCATGAACCAAGCATATTTGTTTGCGGTACCATTTCATACATTTGCTTTTGGATGACGAAGCATTGAAATTATATAAGGTCGTTGGAAGCGAGAATCCAGCTAATATGTTCACCAAAGTTGTATAACTTGGTAAACTGAAGCTTTGTACAACTTTAGTTGGACTCTGAAACTAAAAAAAATGGAGATGGTGGTTACTAATGAGTTTTTATGCTTGAATAGCTCGAAAATAGTTTTTTTGCGGTATGATGATTGAATTATCTCAAAGTGAGAGATTGTTGATAAAGTCTATGTGGAGTCAATTCTTTACTCACATAGAAAAATAGGGGTGTGCATTAATCGGTTTTAACCGATTAACCGAACTGTTCCGACCCATTTTTTATTACGGTTCGGTTAATTCGGTTAAATCGATTATTGCGGTTAAATTTTTTAACTTTTTCGGTTATTCGGTTCGGTTACGGTTATGAGATTCGTATAACCGAACCGACCGATTAACCGAAATTAAACCATATATATATATATATATATATATATATATATATATATATATATATATATATATATATATATATATTAGCGCGTGTGAATCCTTTAATTTTTTAGAGTTAAGATAGTCTGCATGTAAACTCTCAATTGGTTGTAGTTATATTGATTTGACAATACTACCCGAAAATAAAATTGATAAAATTCAAATGACAAGCTGCATTAACAGCTTGGTTTTGACTCGTTTTAATTTCTCTCAAGAATTTAAAGGTTAAAATACATAAAATTTCAAATGTGTAGATTTTACTTCGTAGTGGATTCGTGACCCTTAAAATTTCTAACATGGCAGGTTTGGAAGGAAATCTGAGGCCGTGACAATCATCGAGAGTTTAAAAAATATTTCTCTCACATGTAATTAAATATAGATATATTTAATCAAATGTTAGTTAGAATCAATATTTTTAGAATCAGATATGTGATCGAATTAGTAATCCAAAAAATTTAATGCGTCAGTGGTTCGACTGGTTGAAACGTTCCGAAAAAATCGATAGAAACGACCTACATCATATATAATTTTACTAATTAAAAATTATAAAAAAATATTAAATTTTAATTTATTGGATTGGTTAATAACTGAATTAACCATAACCGACCGAAATATAATGGTTAATTGGTTAATGGTTATGTGTCATAAATTGGTTAAATCGGTCACACTTTTATTTAACCGAAAATTTCGGTTACGGTTAAAAAATCAAGGATTAACCGACCGAACCGACCGATGCACACCCCTATAGAAAAAGATTTCAACAAATCTTTTTAGTAAGTAATTAATGCAATTGGTTGGCATTAAATACAATTGGTTGGAGTAGTGCAAAATCTTGTCTATAAATAGCTCCATTGTTGAGAGCTTAAGACATTCCAAAAATTTATGAATTTCTTTCATTAGAAATAAAGAAAATCCCTAAATTGATTTGAGAGAATTGAGGTGAGATTGTGTGTGTGTGAGTGATTAAAAGAAAGAGAGAAAATAAAAATGAGAGAAAATTTTTGTATAATTTTTCTTGTGTGTTTCTTTTATTTATTTTTTGTAATTCTTAAGAGTGAGTGTGAGTTAAACATTTGTGTGCTCTTGTAATTGAGTATTTTTCCTCTTGTTATTCAATTATAGTGAAACTCAGTAACCACAATGTGAACCGCTATAAATTACGTGTCGCATTATTATATTTGGTTATTGTTTCCTGTTGTTATCACTCGGTAAATTTTAAGGTGTTAAAATATTAACAGGCAATCCAATAAGAGGTTGACAAAAGGGTTCTTAACAAAATGAGGTACCGAATTCCATTTGTTGCATAAAAAAAAAAAAAGTAGATCTGTAAATAGAAATCTACATACCTTTTCTCTTATTCTATCAAACAACAAGCATTAAGATCACAATCAATAACAATAGGTTCTTTGGTCATGATCCCATAGATTAAAAAAAAAAAAAGTATCGCTGATTGCTCGAAGCTAGAAGCAAAAATATATGAAGAATTCAACTTGGCAAATATAAACAAGGAAAATCCCCCACCCTGATGGGATCTTTTTTATAAATATTAAGAAATGAACTCCATATTCATGAAAAAGAAATGCACAGAATTCAATCATCTACAAATCTGTACAAATTTAAGAAAATCTAAGTGTGCTCATATGTTTGATCTATGATTTCCTAGCAACTCAAATGTAGCAATCACAAATGTTCCATAAGTTTGATCTTTGTTTCAGCATTATCGATGAGGTTACACGCTATTAGTTTAAGAAGTAAAAATGAATTTAGAATGGGCAGCGGAAAGAAAGAAATAAAAAGACATACTTGAGTGTGCCACATCATCTCATGCAATACCGATAGTTATTTTTCCAATTGTTTTGAGGTCAAAGATTTCAATCTCCGGCTACCGCAGACTTTCATAAGAAATACACCCTCCGAACTCAAACGCAAGATCTGATAAATAAGTCATAAACCCTTTGGCTAGCAAGTACTTATAAATATGAAAAGTATGAATTTTATTTTTAATCATTATTTTCTTTAGACAACAGTTATAATGGCCTGCACTTTATTGTAAAATCATATACAAGTTCTAAAATGAATTCTGATGTGATAATTTTATCTTGAAAGATATTAGACAATTGAAGATTGAGATGCTGGTACTCAATCGAGTAAGCATCACATTATGCTTACCATCATCTGGTTTCTTTACGAACTCCACTCCTAGACGATCAAACCTCTCACATGCCTTGTATGTGTCATGGACAGTGAGTGATGCCGATGTGCCTGGAAACCACATATGATCAATAATAAATTTTCAAGGTGTTGTAATTTACTACTGCCCAGATCAACTTTGGCAGCAATTGCACCTGTCAAAGCTTTGAATGAAACCTACTTAATGAATCAAGATCTAACCAAGGTTGAAGAATCTAAACAAAACTTCACACACACACAAGACAATATCGATTACGTGGTTCGGCAGTATGCCTACATCCACGGGCAAGAAAGATTTGAGCTTTATTAGTAATCAACAAGAAAAAATGGAGATTTACAATCTTGGTCTTCTTCAAGTATTATCAAGACTCAAGACTTTTTCTCTCAGAAGGATTTTCTTCCCCTTCTCTGTGTTTTTACAAAACTGCCTCTCACTCACTAAACCAGCCCCTTTTATACTTTGTTGACTCACAAGTCACGTGACTTGTAACAAACAATGAGACTTACTCTGCTGCTTCACAATACTCAGCAATCTCAACAACACAAGCTGATCCAATGAGCTCACAAGGCTACCAGTGATTGAATCACCATATTCTACACAAGGGAGAGTTTTGAAGAAAAATCAATTGAAGCAAAAAAATTGATAAAATGATAAATATTAAATATCAGATAGTATATGTCCTGCTTAAACCCATCGTTAAGCTAAAGGTTGGTATATGTCCTGCTTCTTGATCTAATGCCATGCATAAATTTTCCAAGAACATGGCAGTTCATTAGATAAACACAGTGATAAAACTGCAGCCAATAGCATCAGCTCTGCCTAAGCCTTCCGTCGCGACAAACAAAAGCACGTGCTTAAGATGATAATCAGTGGCGGAGCCACTTAGATGAGAGTGGGGGCAATTGCCCACACTCAATTCAGAAATTTATTAAAATTTATTGTTTAAATCAATCAAAAATATAATTTGCTTTTGAGATAATTTTGATTTGCTCCTGTTAAAATAAAGAATATCTAACTTTTTTTTTGCGAAAATCAAATTTTATTCTTAATGGATCAATTTTCTAGCTACACCACCGATGATAATGATAAAAATATTTCAGAAAATTTAGATACAGATTCACAATTCACCAATCAAATTAATCAGTGTTATAATAATATCTACAAAGCCGCCGTAGGGTAAGTCAGTTCACCAAATACATCTAGAATTCCTATCCTCCCGGAATCCAAACTTGATATTTACCCAAAATGGACATCATCTGTAGGGGACGAAAACAAAGCCGTCTCGAGGCGTTTTTGAATCTCACATTTTCATATTGACAACGGAGATTGTGGAATATATTGCCATATATCACTCTCTCACTCACTATTTAAAATTAAAGGTTTCTACTTAAAATATTTAATATTTTAATTCAATAGTATCTACAAGTTTATGCATGGCTAAAACATAACTCAATTTTATACTAGTACAAAATTATTGATATATCCAATTTTAACTCTTAAAATTTTATTCACTACTTCTTATTAGTCCCAATTAATATTTTACTTAATTAAACTAATTTAATTAATTTTACTTTAGTGACCTAGTTAATTTTAACTCTTAAATTTTCTAATTTACTAACAAGTTTAAAATTATAAATTTAAATAAAGGACAAAATATTTACTTAATTTATTTAATTAATATAAGCGTCTTATAAATTCCAATGGTACGTGAAATTGTGTCCCGAGTGCAGACCACACTACCGTCCATCCGGAATCAGCTATGGAATTTATGTCAGGGTTTCCATCCGATATACCAAGAGAAAATATAATGCACTTATTAAGCCCATATATGTTAAATTCGAATTTTCAATTTTTAACCATTAAAATAATTAAACCAATTAATTTGTTTTCATGCATAATATCTATTAATTTAACTTCTTTAAATTTCATAAAATCAAAGTTTATGAGTTAGAACAATTATGCATGTCTAACATGTTATGACATGTGAAAATGCAAGAGTAGGCACCATAAGCTATATGACATGTTATTCAAACATTTCGAATGTAACATACATATAACATAAAAAATAAAATTGCATTGATCAGTCTCTTATTTTTCCTATTTTAACCTAATTAGTACAAAGGTTACCAAGGAATACATTGGTCTTACTCCATGGAATGGTGTTAACTCGTTGGCGGCATCGGCTCCTCAATTACATAAAATTGACACAACTCAAATATTACATAAAACTTATTCACAACACTTTGTAAAAAATTTTGTATGGTCTTACATTCCCCAAAAATAAAATAACATAAAAATAAGAGTCGGAAAAATTTACGACCAATGCAATACATTCATCACATGAACTTAAACATAAACATTTATCACATGAACATAAGACTTGTGTCTACTCATCATAAAAATATTTATATCACATATAAAAAATAAAAAACAGAAATGTTTTAATAAAAATAAGAAAGGTTAAGAATATTTTTCAACCTGTCTTTGATATCTTTGACACACGGCGGAAATGTGTCAGGCACCGGGATCGACCTTGAAATTTTTTTCTGCCTTTGCCCCTTCGTAGTCGAAATTGACCAGTATCTTTTGACTTGTTTTGCTTCTATTTTTAATGATTTTTCCAGCCCCGAATAGCAGCTCAAAAAATGGACTGTCGACCTCGAGCTCTGGGATGTCCTCAGTCGGAGCAACGAGATGAGGGACTTGTGACTCCGAGATAGGAATCACCGGTCGAGAAGGTTCTTCCCCAAGTATCTCAATTGCCTCATTCCGCGCAACTAAACGTCTTAGATCTTCCTTAAATTTCATCTTATGAATCACAACGAAAAATCAGAAAGTTAGAAATTTATAAGGATTATCTTTTGCAGCATAATCTAAATATATAAGCACCCACCTAGTCTACTTACAAGGGACAATTCATCTATTCTATGGGCTGAAATGAGAGCTTTCGACCATTGGCTATGCCTTTAGCCGAGCATTTCTTCTTCTCCAATAGAGCAGCCTTCTTTTATTGAGGCCATAAGAAAACCTTTGAGCTTTCCGCTCTACTATTGGTCTGCTTGGGGGCAGCCTTGAAACAGGGAGACGCCTCCGAACTCCCTAGAGCTTTCTTCCTTATGCTCTGATGATGCTCTGTAGCCTCACGAGAAAATTTTCCCTAGGAAAAGGGCTACTTAAAGGAACATCCCGACAATAATCCTCCAAGGTGGTTTCAAGTAACCCCGGAAGGATGTTCCCCTCTTTAACATATTTCCTGACTATCATCTAGTTGATGGTCAGACCCTCATCAGCACATTACTTCAGCATTCCCCGATGCGATTTTAGGAACTCCAAGTTCCTTCCCCCATAAATCCTTCGGGCTTGGGAACTCAACCTCGAAAGGCCAGATAAACTTCTCATAAAACTTGGTCTTCAAATTTAAAGAAATCAGCTTCAACACACCCCTGGCTACAAATGCACACAAACTTACTTTAACATTCAAACTAGAAAAACAAATATTATAATATCACAAAAGTGAGTTACTTACGAATATTCTTGCTAAAAATATGGGAGATTTGATATGACCGATGCTCTGGCCTCCTCCACGCACCAGAAACCTTCAAAAGAGAGGCAAGTCCCCACTGTAAGAGTTTGTATATCAAATAGTGATAGAGTCTCACATCTAAAATGTATAAGGAATGTGGAAGGTTTATAAGTGGTATTCAAACACTTATATTAAATTGGAATGATAAGGCTTGGGCTTGGGCTTGGGCTTGGGCTTGGGCTTTGATGCATGGCTTGAATGTATGGTTGGCATGATAATTAATATATTTAATATATATTAATTGGTCAAAAGATGGCTCTTGGGCCTTGTGATTAATTTGTCTCCTTGAAAACGTTTTTTCTTTTTTGATTTCTTGGATTTGATTTGCAGTTCAAATCAGAAGGATGCAATCCTTCAATCAATTAAAGAAAGAGTCACACCATTTCATCATTAACCGATCCAACTGTCACTATATATATAGAACAATATATTTTGCAGAGGGATTAACTTTGTGAAAAACGTTGATTATCAAATCTGGTCTTTGGAAAACGAATTAAAAAGGATATCAAGTAGATTCGCCAGTGGGTCGATTTCCGTGCAGAATTTCGACTTCAGATTGTTGAATCCTGGTGGCAGATGTCCGAATAACTACAAGCACAGGAGTATGGACGAAATTCTGCTATAGGACATAGCGTTACGCTAGCCTCAATCTTCAAGTCAGTGAGTTTGTTTAATTGATTTCATTTACTTGCACTGTAAGTTTTGTTGTTGATTCTGTAAGTTTCTGTTGGTTTTGATTTGTATTACGTTTTCAAGTTTCTGTTTAAATAAAATTATTATATTCGTTGATTGTTTCTGTAACACCCACTCCATGAACTCCATCTCAGGTACAAAAGCCATGTGAAACAAGCAAATGAACCTCTTTCCTTCAGGTTCAGGAACCAGATGGTACCCTTTTATCCCAGATTTGAGAGAATATAATGAGATGAAGTTATAGAGGCAAATGAAGTGTCCATCCACCAACAAATGTTGAGGGCACCCACAGCTTGCAACCCCAACATCACCGACGGGTTCATTTACAATGGTGAAACATTCATTACCAATAAAAACTCCAAAATCGTGGGATGGAGGGGAAAACACAAAAACTGAATTTGCTGTCTGAACAATAAGATTTTGCCTTCCCCAATGTCCTAGGGGTTGTAAAAATCCTCATGATACTCTTCAACTTTCACATTATCGAGAAGGTATAACTGATCAATCACTTCCTCAAAAAGCTTGACTTCAATCCCTGGAGCCACCATTGTTACAAAATGCAGAAAAATGGTAAGGGAATCGAAGAAAAATTCTTGCAGAAACTCGAGAGAAATTTTGATAGCAGAAAAAGTCTCACAAATGGCTTGTTTCCTCTTTTCATAGGCGTTTTGCGCTAGATACCTTTCGAAAAACATGCATAGCTTTTCAGATTTCTCATTAATGCATGTCTCACATCATTGCGCATACGTCTTTCACATTAAAGAGACATCAAATCCAAATGGCGAAAGGCACGACATGCGAAGTATCGTGACACGTGTCACCACTCTGAACACCATTTAATTCAAATAAACGTTCTAATGGGGGAGTGGATGTAGGTGCGTAAAATTGACTATACCGTGGAAGACATGTGTCGGCAGTATAAAAAAACTTCCTCCACAAGATACTGCAAGTGGGCCTGCCACAAACAGAGATTGGACCAATTGGGAAGGGACACATGTCATAACATAGTTGTGACACATGACAGTTCAGAACATCTTCTAGTGTCTATATACTCTGAAGTCCACTCACTCCGGAAGGGCATCTTGCATCTCTCTGAAGTGAGGAATAATTCCGAAGTAGATAGGGCAACCATCTAATGTGTACCCACTCCGGAGAAATGTCATTCTGAAGTCCAGATCACTATTTCAAATCCACTTTGATCTCTAACCTCATAACAATGTTAAATTGGACTTTTATGGCAACCCACTTACTTTGATATAAAAATACAATTTGACATACATAATTACAAGTGTTAATACATTTAATTCCGTATTATAGCATTTCATCTGCCATGTGCGAATCATGCAAGTGGACATGTGTCAACCGAGAGGTGACACCTCAACATCATTCACCGTATAAATATTATGAACCCCGTAGTAAGAGAGGTTTGGTTCGAATGAGAAAGAAATCATTAATTACAAGCATAAACCTTTATTACAAATCATTGATAGTTAAAAAGAGGGAGAAATACTCTAATTAAGATGGTTTTGTCCACATTTACAAGAGGAGTCATCTATTGGCCACGAGGAAGCACAAGTTAGGGATGGCAGTGGGTAGGGTATGGTGCGGGTTTGCCATTACCAAACCCGCACCCGCATATGTAAATGAATTACCAAACCCGCACCATATCCGTTGCGGGTTTTAATTTTCATTACCAAACCCGCACCGCATATAAAAATAAATTACCAAACCCGCAATGGTACCCAACAGATTTTTTGCGGGTTTTTAAAATATTGAATTATTTTGTGTTCTTAATAATATATTTTTAATTAAATAATTTATTTTTAATTACTAGCTGTAGTTTTCACATTTATTTTTCATTTGACATATACAACATGCAATGTATGTATATACAGTACATAGATAATATAATGTATGAAAGACTCGGTACCATATGTTTTATTTTTTCATATAAACATAATTAAAACGAGTTCTTCCTTCATAATTATAATGATCTAAGTTTTCCAACTCAATCGACAATAAGCTAAAAAGTAATCACAAACCTTTGGTCATATTTTTATGCTAAGTGTAATGAAAGTGATGCTTACAAGACTCAAGTGTTGTAAGTGTAATGAAGAAGCAGGAAAGCTACTGAAGTTGCAGCAAACACTAGCTTATTTTGCTTCTCTCCCGTTTCTGATCATGTGAACTTAATCAAAATTTTTGTATTATAATTTTATTAACAAGTGTGATTAAAAAAAACAATAATAGTCATGCAAAAAATCTCCAGTTGGGCAGGTTGCGGGTTGCGGCTGAGTGGGAGTGTGGAACTGTGGATTAATGTTTTAGGTTTAGGTTTTGTTAGTTGTTTTTGTATGAATGTTTTTTTATATTGTCCTAAAAATATTAATTAATAAAAAATAATATTGCGGGTATGTGGATACCCGCAGCGGATACCCGCATTTTTTTCTTAAATACCAAACCCGCACCGCACCCGCAGCGGGTTTTGCTTTAAATTACCAAACCCGCACCGCACCCACTAATATATTTACCAAATCCTACCCATTGCGGGCGGGTTTTTGCGGGTTTGCGGGTTTGTGGGTAAAATTGCCATCCCTAAGCACAACCCATACAATTATTGGTACTTGGGTTATTGATCAGCGAGGCCTAATTACAACAGGTAAAGACCATGAATTTTCTCTTATTTCACTTTATATCACAATTTTACCACATATAATATTTAATTAATATAACTAATACACATGTCATATGTTTATTAATTGTTGGTATCATGTCACTCATATTTGTGTTGTATCAAATAATTGTCCAAAAGATTACTCAAACCTAAATTTGGATGGTAACAAACCGCGTATTAAGCATATATAATATAGGAAAAATTCTTTATAATTTAACTAGTTTTAATTTCAAAGTTCAAGATTCATATATAACTCATTTCAGGTTATTTCAACAATTAACATGCCACAACCTGACAATACATGAGAGGGGCTGGCTACATACATGAGATCTTGGATATGTTCATGGAGATGGTGATCGGCGTAAACACACACGTATAACGCAAGCACACGTATCGTTCAAGTAGTATAAAAATATCGATCCCACGAGGACTTAATTCCTACTGTTGTTATTAATTGTTGATACTATTTATTTACAAATATCTAATTATAGGGAGAATTGAATTGATTGATTTTGGTTGGTTGAATGTGATATTGCAAAATAAAATAAAAACAGACTCAAAAGAAAATACAAAGGAAAATAAAAGAAAATACTCAAAGGTCTAGGGTCGTGACTCCACACAATATTTAATTTTTGTTTATTTCCTTTTGAATTATTTAATTTGTAGATTCTCCATAAAACTGACTAAAATGGATCTTCATATGCTTAGTTGGCAGGTATCATCAACATGCATAGTAACATACGGACATGAGCTGTAACTGACAGGATTGTAATATTCAGTGCTATAGTTTAATTGGAGGAAGCATCTCAAAAAGTGATGGAGTAAAAAAAAATTAAAAAAAATAAAGCATCTAAGATTCGGGTTATTAAGTCTGTAAGGGTGTTTTAACACCTAGTGCCCTAAAACCAACTGGTTTGGGAGTCACTGGCCCAAAGCTCGCTACATGGATCAAGGATGTTGCAAAAATATTTATATCTAATGTCTGGATAATTAAGTCCGTAGGGGTGTCTTAACACCTGGTGTCCTAAAGCCAACTGGTTTGGGAGCCACCGACCCAAAGCTCGCTACATAGACAGAAGATATTGTATATAAAAAAAAAATAGAGAAAAAAGAAAGAAAAAATCAGAAAAATCAGAAAAAAAAAAAAAAAATTTACTCCATTACTATAAAAAGGTGTGAAATCTAATAGAACCTTAGGACAAAAATATTATTCTCTTATCAATTGCACTTGTGACTGTTGTGGGCAAAATGAGTTGATTAATATTTTGCTGGCTGTGTATATGGAGAATGTAAATATAATCGGAGAATTTACTTATTCGGTAGTTTAGAAAGAAACAAAACTAGTAACTTGGAGTAGAAGTTTCACTTGATTAGTCATTAACTTCTTTATTCTCTTTTCTCTTGTCTTTTTGCTTTTGTGTGCATTAGTTTTAACTAACTTTTTACTTTTGTAAAACGTTTGTGGGTATCGTTGCTGTAAACTCTCACGAGACTACAACTCGTCCACTAGGGACACCTAAGGTTTAAAGGCTTGTTGCATACGCTAAATGCAACCGTGATCCCTACGAAAGTGGCTTAGTTTAATTTTAATTTTATTTTGTTGTTTTGCTCGAGACTAGCAAAATGTTAGGTTTGGGGGTGTGATGAGCGGAAAATATATCAATATTTACCGCCCCTTTTACTTAATATTTTGTTTAGTTTCTCGGGTTTGATGAACGTTTTGATATGTTTTATTTTATTTTGCAGATAAAATAATATCGGGACTCAATGAAATCATTTAGGACGAAATGTGGATCAAATAAGGCAATTATTGGACTTGATATATTAATTTTGAAATTGGAAACTTGAAAGGGCGTTTTTGACGAAGTGCAGTTTTGGAAATTCCAGTTTTGCGCATCTGTCTTATTTGGGCATAGCTTTTTACTCTGATATCGGATTGAGCTGATTCAAGTTCCAGATTAAATAAGACTCAAAGATCTACAACTTTGAAACAGAAAATATTTTCAAATTCTGATGATTTCATGACCGCAATTAATGAACCATCCAGAAGTGTGTGGAGTGTAATTATTAAAAGTCATTATCAATCATTTTCAAAGCAAAATATTAATTAATAAATAATTAATAAAAATTATCAAATCACCACCAAACAAGATAAGCAATTAGTGGAGCAATTATGGATTTGGTGGAGTAATTAGTGGAGAAATTAATAATGGATTTGGTGGAGAATTTGATGGTGGCAAAATTTTGCCTATAATACCAAGCCATTTCATTTGTAAAATTCATACTTTCTTCTTTGAAATTCTTAATGAATAAATAAGAAGATTGTATCTAGTTTGTTTATTTTTAGTTTTCAGTAATTAATTTTCAGTTTCGCACTTTCATTTCTTCACTTTTCAGTTTTTACTTTCCGCAATTTACTTTTACGCACAACACTTTCTTTTATTTACTTTTTCAATTTTTATTTTTCAAGCAATGATGAGGTAATTCCCCCTTGCTGGGGTGAAAGGTAAAGCTTTTCTTATTATTATTTAGATTAATCTCCCTTAATTATAATATAAAAACTATTTAAAACCTGACTTAAAAAGGGATACCGCTATATTGGTCGGTTGATAATTTATTTTAAATTGGTTTTAAACTGACTAAATATGGATATTGCCTGGTTGGTCGGTTGGTAATTAATTATTAATTTGACTTAATCAGAATACCGCCTGTATGGATGGTTGGTAATTATCACGCAAAGTTAATATATTATATTAAGGGAGATATCTAAAATAGTAGTAATAAAAGTTGATCCTCTAACCCCCAGCATTTTCTTTTATTGTACTTTTACTTTATTTAATTTCAGCAATTTACTTTTTAGCAATTTACTTTTATTTTTTTTTTTTTTTTATTTTTTTTTTACTTTTACTTTTTACTTTTACTTTTTACTTTATTTACTTTTCAGTAATTTACTTTTTAGTATTTAATTTTCAGTATTTTACTTTATGTCTTTTATTTTATTTAAGTTTTTACTACCAGTAAATATGTGTCAATGCTTCTTGTTGTCTGATCACCAATAAGATTGATATGGTAAACCTAAAATGAACTAGACATAGGGATTTTAGGTTTCAGCCTTAGACTTAATAGCCCACGATCTTCCTTGAGGATAGATAACCCTTTAATAGATTTCCTTACAGGATAGGAATATACCTGTCGGGCGGGGGTAGCCATAATTGGAACTTAAACTTAATGAATCCAGATAATTTGGTTGACATGGACATATGGTTCATTTGGGTTAAACTGGGTATTTGCGTCTGACCATCGACAGAGGCTTTTGCATAATTTAGTGTTCCAGGTTAGTAAACCGATTTATTACACAAACATAAAATAATCACTTCATCTTTGAAAAGATATTAGAATGATTCACAACCCTAAATCTTTGTGTCTTTTGTTATTTTCCTTAGTATTTTCTTTTGTCTTTTTATTTATTTATTTAGCAAATCTACAATCAACCAAATCAATCAAGCAATCATTCTATTCTCCCTCAATTATATATCTGTAAATAAATAGATTCAATAATTAATAACAACAGTATGAATTAAGTCCTCGTGGGATCGATATTTTTATACTACTTGAACGATACGCGCGCTTGCGTTATACGCGTGTGTTTACGCCGGTCAAGTTTTTGGCGCCGTTGCCGGGGACTTATTTTTCTTGAGTTATTAATTTTGAAGTTATCTAATTTACTTGTATCTAATTTTCTTTATCTATAATTTTATTTCTTTATTGTATTTTCAGGTGATTGAAAAAATGGAATATTATTGGAAGATTGAGAGATTACGAGCTTTACAAGAAGATACACCCCACATTTGGGAGCAACAGTCCGGTTTTCTGAGGCCTGTTGTCCGGCCCAACAATTATCACTGGATGCCAGAACCAAGCAATGCTACATTTGCTCATCAGAACGAAATGAGGAGATGTGTAATTTGTGATGGTAACCACTCGAGCGATCAATGTATTTACCTTTCAGAGTGGCAGAATTATTGGAATCATTCAAGGTACGAAGAACCATCATATTATCCATCTTATCCACCATCCATCTACGATCTTCATCAACAAACAAAACCATCTGAGGAAGATCAGTTGATTCGCACGCTCATACATTGGCTCGAAGAACGGGAAGCTCAATTAGATACACAAATTCAGAGACAATCAGAATTCTTTCAGAGGATGACAGATCAAATGAGACAATTAACAGAAAACCATAACTACATACCTCAAGAACCAGTTTCAGATGACACTGATGAAGCCTTCAAGTACCAATCATTTCACAATGACACTTCACCAGAGGAGGAGGCTGAGCAGTATCAACAACCAGAGGTTGAAAATTTTGAAACATGTATTTCACAGATGACAGATGAAGAGCTGAATACAAAAATTCTAAAATACATCTGTGAAGAAAAGGTGGAGCAAGAAGCAAAGCAAATGGTGGAGCAAATGTCTGACCTTAATAAAGATCCAGAGCATTCAGGAGAAACATCGCTGTTTTGGGGAGTACAAATCAAAGAAATCACCCAGAAGCTTGACAGAATGGAATTTCCATTCCAAGTCAAGCATCATACGAGACCTCCTGATTTTCTTTCTTTCTTTGCAGGAACCACTGGAGTAACAATGAGCAAAAAGGTGGCACGAGCACTGAATGAGACAAAACTATTTTTGCCACTTTACCGTTGGAAGAGACCCTTCAAAAGCAACGCTCACGGGATTGTCTTTAATCGGACATCCAAAACGACATTGAAACCTCTTTAACAGATGAATTTCAGTCACGTCTGACTGAAGACGAAAAATTTAGCGCTACCAGGGAGGCAACCCATGCAATTTGTTGTAATTTGTTTTCATATTTTGTGTGAAATTTTTAATTTTGTGTGTTATTTTTATAGGGAAAGGCACAAACGAAGCATTTTAAGACAGAAGGAATTGTGTTTGGCAATCAAAGATGAGAAACAATTCATTAGCGATGGCTGAATAAGGAATGAAATCTTGAGACACATCCTAATGAATTTATACTAAGCGAGTGGCGTATTGCGTACATAATTCCGTTGCCTTAATTATTGCTTTGATTCGCTTTTCTATTGTAATTATCTTTATTTTCGTAGACAGGATCCAGACTTTTTGACCTTTCACGATCTCTTTTGTTGTTTAGCTAACAATCGTCATTGGAAGATTAGTGCTATTATTACTCACCCTTTTTCAGTACTATAAATTCAGCCCGTCATTACACTTTTGAAGGCATCCAGAGTGAAAAAATACAAAAAAAAAAAATGGAAGCCACTTCAAGAAGACGAGTTGAAAACATCTGTGTGTTTTGCGGTAGTAGTAGTGTTGGTACTAAGCCACAATACATAGAAGCAGCACATGAATTGGGTCGAGTCTTAGCTACAAGGAATATGCACTTAATATATGGCGGGGGCAATCTTGGACTAATGGGTATCGTTTCAAAGGCTGTACAGGAAGGAGGCAGTCATGTTTTGGGAATCATCCCAAAACCATTGGCAGAGGCAAATCTTATTGGATCATCAAACGGAGAGGAACTGATCGTGTCAGGTATGTCTGAACGACTGGTAGAAATGATTAACCGTGCTGATGCTTTTATCGCTTTGCCAGGTGGCTTGGGTACATTAGAGGAAATTTTTATAGTTCTATCTTGGGCGAACCTGAACATACACCAGAAACCGCTTGGACTGCTTAACGTTGATGGATTTTATGATTTTCTTTGTGTGTTTCTTGATGATGCCCGAAGAAATGGGTTCGTGTCAAACACCTTGAAAGAACTCCTATTCACTGCCAGAACTGCTCTGGATCTAATAGACCAACTCATAGCCTATGAACCACAAGTTGACCTTATCCTTTCAAAGATAAATTGGTCCGAGGACGATCGTGGTAAGAGGCGTCGAATTAATCTGGATCTTAACCTTTAATTTCCTGTAGATTTCAGCTAACCAGGTACGGCTTTCTTAACTCTCCTTTTACTGTTTAAGACATTGGGGAAATGTCTCATTTAGGTTTGGGGGAGGGAATTAGTTGATTAGTATCTTATTTTTAGTTTATGTGTTGTTTTTATTTTTAGTCCAAAATTAAACGAAAAATACAAAAAAATTGAAAAATTTTCAAAAATTACAAAAATATTTTGCGTTTTTGTGTTTTTATTTTGACTAAAGAGGTGAAATTGGTAAGAGATAGCTGAGTAAGGAGTTTCCACTCCTGAGACGTATTTCAAAACCTATTTCGAAAAAGTTAATTTTTGTTTATTTCTTTTTGAATTATTTAATTTGTAGATTCTCCATAAACTGACTAAATGGATCTTCATATGCTTAGTAGGCAGGTATTATCAACATGCATAGTAACATACGGACATGAGCTGTAACTGACAGGATTGTAATATTCAGTGCTATAGTTTAATTGGAGGAAGCATCTCAAAAAGTGATGGAGTAAAAAAAAATATAAAAAAATAAAGCATCTAAGATCCGATCGGGTTATTAAGTCTGTAAGGGTGTTTTAACACCTAGTGCCCTAAAACCAACTGGTTTGGGAGTCACTGGGCCCAAAGCTCGCTACATGGATCAAGGATGTTGCAAAAATATTTATATCTAATGTCTGGGTAATTAAGTCCGTAGGGGTGTCTTAACACCTGGTGTCCTAAAGCCAACTGGTTTGGAGCCACCGACCCAAAGCTCGCTACATAGACAGAAGATATTGTATATAAATAAAAAATAGAGAAAAAAGAAAGAAAAAATCAGAAAATCAGAAAAAAAAAAAATTTTACTCCATTACTATAAAAATGTGTGAAATCTAATAGAACCTTAGGACAAAAATATTATTCTCTTATCAATTGCACTTGTGACTGTTGTGGGCAAATATGAGTTGATTAATATTTTGCTGGCTGTGTATATGGAGAATTGTAAATATAATCGGAGAATTTACTTATTCGGTAGTTTAGAAAGAAACAAAACTAGTAACTTGGAGTAGAAGTTTCACTTGATTAGTCATTAACTTCTTTATTCTCTTTTCTCTTGTCTTTTGCTTTTGTGTGCATTAGTTTTAACTAACTTTTTACTTTTGTAAAACGTTTGTGGGTATCGTTGCTGTAAACCCTCACGAGACTACAACTCGTCCACTAGGGACACCTAGGGGTTTAAAGGCTTGTTGCATACGCTAAATGCAACCGTGATCCCTACGAAAGTGGCTTAGTTTAATTTTAATTTTATTTTGTTATTTTGCTCGAGGACTAGCAAAATGTTAGGTTTGGGGGTGTGATGAGCGGAAAATATATCAATATTTACCGCCCCTTTTACTTAATATTTTGTTTTTAGTTTCTCGGGCTGATGAACGTTTTGATATGTTTATTTTATTTTGCAGATAAAATAATATCGGGACTCAATGAAATCATTTAGGACGAAATGTGGATCAAATAAGGGCAATTATTGGACTTGATATATTAATTTTGGAAATTGGAAACTTGAAAGTGCGTTTTTGACGAAGTGCAGTTTTGGAAATTCCAGTTTTGCGCATCTGTCTTATTTTGGGCATAACTTTTTACTCTGATATCGGATTGCGCTGATTCAAGTTCCAGATTAAAGAAGACTCAAAGATCTACAACTTTGAAAGAGAAAATATTTTCAATTCTGATGATTTCATGACCGCAATTAATGAACCATCCAGAAGTGTGTGGAGTGTAATTATTAAAAGTCATTATCAATCATTTTCAAAGCAAAATATTAATTAATAAATAATTAATAAAAATTATCAAATCACCACCAAAAAGATAAGCAATTAGTGGAGCAATTATGGATTTGGTGGAGTAATTAGTGGAGAAATTAATAATGGATTTGGTGGGAATTTGATGGATGATTTGATGGTGGTAAAATTTTGCCTATAAATACCAAACCATTTCATTTGTAAAATTCATACTTTCTTCTTTGAAATTCTTAATGAATAAATAAGAAGATTGTATCTAGTTTGTTTATTTTTAGTTTTCAGTAAATTTTCAGTTTCGCACTTTCTTTTCTTCACTTTTCAGTTTTTACTTTCCGCAATTTACTTTTACGCACAACATTTTCTTTTCTTTACTTTTTCAGTTTTTATTTTTCAAGCAATGAGGAGGTAATTCCCCTTGCTGGGGTGAAAGGTAAAGCTTTTCTTATTACTATTTAGATTAATCTCCCTTAATTATAATATAAAAACTATTTAAAACCTGACTTAAAAGGGATACCGCTATATTGGTCGGTTGATAATTTATTTTAAATTGGTTTTAAACTGACAAATATGGATACCGCCTGGTTGGTCGGTTGGTAATTAATTATTAATTTGACTTAATCAGAAAACCGCATGTATGGATGGTTGGTAATTATCACGCAAAGTTAATATATATATTAGGGAGATATCTAAAATAGTAGTAATAAAAGTCGATCCTCTAACCCCCAACATTTTCTTTTATTGTACTTTTACTTTATTTAATTTCAACAATTTACTTTTTAGCAATTACTTTTATTTTTTTTTTTTTTTCTTTTTACTTTTTACTTTTACTTTTACTTTATTTACTTTTCAGTAATTTACTTTTAGTATTTAATTTTCAGTATTTTACTTTATGTCTTTATTTTATTTAAGTTTTTACTACCAGTAAATATGTGTCGTAACTAAGCCAATTAACTGGGGTTGTGATGAATTTTAATATCACCGTTTATAAAGGGTTATTTTTATAGTTTGGGTAATTTAAAGGTTTATTTATTAAGTCTTAAGCTTAATGCTTCTTGTTGTCTGATCACCAATAAGATTGATATGGTAAATCTAAAATGAACTAGACATATGGATTTTAGGTTTCAGCCTTAGACTTAATAGCCCACGATCTTCCTTGAGGATAGATAACCCTTTAATTGATTTCCTTACAGGATAGGAATATACCTGTCGGGCGGGGGTAGCCATAATTGGAACTTAAACTTAATGAATCCAGATAATTTGGTTGACATAGACATATGGTTCAATTGGGTTAAACTGGGTATTTGCGTCTGACCATCGACAGAGGCTTTTGCATAATTTAGTGTTCCAGGTTAGTAAACCGATTTATTACACAAACATAAAATAATCACTTCATCTTTGAAAAGATATTAGAATGATTCACAACCCTAGATCTTTGTGTCTTTTGTTATTTTCCTTAGTATTTTCTTTTGTCTTTTTATTTATTTATTTAGCAAATCTACAATCAACCAAATCAATCAAGCAATCATTCTATTCTCCCTCAATTATATATCTGTAAATAAATAGATTCAATAATTAATAACAACAGTAGGAATTAAGTCCTCGTGGGATCGATATTTTTATACTACTTGAACGATACGCGCGCTTGCGTTATACGCGTGTGTTTACGCTGGTCAATGACACGTGGCACGACGCACGTTAGCAAGGTCGGCGCACGTTAGCAAGTCCAATTTCTCAGATTCTGACACTTGTCCCTCGGCGCACGTTAGCATGATCGGCTCACTTTAGGCGTCGCGACGCGTAGGTTCTTGGCGTCGCGACGCGGACAATTTACCGAATTGCCTTTTTATCATTTTTTCTCTATTTTGGCCCCAAATTACTTCCAATGCTTTCCAAACTTTATTTATCTGCAAGATAACACAAAACACATCAAAACGTTCACAAAACCCGAGAAAGTATACAAAATATTAGGTTAGATGAGTGAGAAATAGTGATATAAATACCACTCATCAGATGGCCGGCCGACTATTTTTGGCTGTAACCAAATTAAAGAACTCGTCATGTACAAAGATTTTCTAGTAACTTCATATTGGTCATGTAGGTTTGATGCAAGTGATTTTTATTTATGACACTGGTGGAAACTATTTATTGTTATGTTAGATCTAAAAATATAAAATATATATATATATATATGTTATGAGTTCGCTCTCCTTATAACTCATATGTTGACAACTGATTATCGTTCCAAGGATAAATCAGTAAACTTACTCCTCGAACAATCCCCTTTCAACTGTGAATTTATTTGGTTTGTTGGGAACCAAATGCAAACTTGGCAAAAGATAAAATACACACAGATAAACAAAGGATTTAACGCGGTTCGGTGGAATGGATCCAACCTACGTCAACGGGCACACGGAAAAAAAAGCTTTTAACGTGGTCGGGTATGACCGACCTGTCTATCTCTCGAGCCCGGCTGACCGACCTCTTACAAGCTCACTCTTACACTTAAGCTTTGTTGCTCTCTTTTACAAGTTATGCGTGAATGATTTTGGCTAACCCCTTACAATGAATTCTCATTCCCTTTATATACTAGATTCAAAAGCACTGTTACACCAATCTCATGACGTCACCCAAG
The DNA here is from genome assembly GCA_019454045.1 of Zanthoxylum bungeanum. Classification (NCBI taxonomy): domain Eukaryota; kingdom Viridiplantae; phylum Streptophyta; class Magnoliopsida; order Sapindales; family Rutaceae; genus Zanthoxylum; species Zanthoxylum bungeanum. The sequence continues at coordinate 86,151 of SKCR01026339.1, forward strand.
TGAATCTGTCAGCGCCCTATGGGCTCTTTGCCCCAATCACTCTACTAATCATAGCTCTGCCGCCTGACACATCTACTCTCTACCATCTGAACCTGTCACACGTTACCTCATAATGCCAGCATGTAACATGTCTACCCTTATGCGATAGCATGCGCCAGAAGATAAGCCGGTTAGCTGCTCATTTCACATCAAACCTTTCAGGAAACGCAAATCCCCATTTAAGGTTTACGTCATTCAAACCTGATCTTACCACTAACACCCTGACCTAACCAATTGAGTCGGGTAACTGGAACCACTGTCAGTCTGCCCTACTGTGCTTCCAGATAGGGTCGGCTCTAGGCCTTCACTCTGTCTTGCTTTTCAGAACATCTTTCCAATTCGGGTCGTGATATTTTCTAGGTACCATATCGGGTCGGATATCATGTGCAATCCATCGCTGACTTCCTCACTGGGTTGAACGCCTCAGCTTTTTGGGCTTGGACCCTTGAGGCTTGGAAATGGATGTTCCTTTTATACTATTTAGAACACTCTAGAGATCATAGGACCCGGAAATCACCATTAACACCATATTATAAGGATGAGTTTCTATTCATGAATTTGTAATAATTGGTATTAGAACAAATGCCACGCCGAATATGAAATTAGACGCACCATGTCGAGTATGCATCACTATAGATGCAGTTTCGTGACTATGGATGACAATGGGTAGGGTTTGGTGTGTAGTTTCCATTACCAAATATGCACCCACATATGTAAATAAATTACTAAATCTGCATCATACCCGCCGCAGGCTTTAATTTTCATTACCAAACCCGCACCCGCATATAAAAATAAATTATCAAACCTACACTAGTACCCAGCGGATTTTTTACGGGTTTTTAAAATATTGAATTCTCTTACTCTCTTAATAATACAATCTTTTTAATTAAACATTGATATTTTTTCATATCATACAAAAAAATTTATTTGACAGTTTGTAAATTATGACACATAAATAAAAGTTTAAAATATTTATAACATAATGTCAAATTCATATTATCACAATTACAACCAGGAATCACTAGTTGAACATCATTCATTTTGTTAAATTCATATCATCAAAATTATTGAACCATGAAAAAAAATAATTCAAAAATATTAAGAGAGAACAATTCAAAAATTTTAAGTTAGTGAGTCATTTTATGTGCGAGATTTTTTTGCCCTAAAGATATCAAACAAAAAAAGAATTAAACTTGTGGGTAGCAGATACCAACAGTGGGTATCCGCTGGTTTTCTTAATTATCAAACCCGCACCAAACCCGTAATGAGTTTTGTTTTAAATTACCAAACTCACACCAAACCCGCTTAAATATTTACCAAATCATACCCATTGCGGGTGGGTTTTTGCGAATTTGTGAGTTTGTGGGCGAAATTATCATCCCTATTTGTGACCGTTATTACAGACAGAACAACTTGAGGAAGGTTATTACCTGAAATTGGGATCTACGATGCCACTCAACTATGTATGATGTGGGCTGTCATGATTGCGATGCATGGTGAAATGGTATGATCAAATCTCACATAGGATAAAATATAACAATATAAATAAAAATAGTATTCGATGTATTTCCTCTCCCTTACAAAGTTATTTTTTAAGGATAACTTCTACTCATAAATTTATAACATTTACGTAGTCAACTGCCACAATATAAAGAGCCATTAAAACTTCATTATCATATTGGTAACTAATTGGCAATTTGGAAAAGGATATCTTTAATGATTCTTGTTACTCATCAACCAAATATTTTTGTCTCTTTCTCTCGGCTGTACCTTTTTTTTTCCTTGAATCATTGGAAACCTCATCGTTAACCACTTATTTCGGATTTAAGCGGAACAAGTAAAATTTTCGGTTGTCCTATATTCTTATAAGAAATGTATTCCCTGAATTAGAACTCAGTACCTTAAGATGAGATCATAAATCATACATCATCAAATCACGCTGAAGAAAAGAGCTACACCTTATTGCTAAAGTATAATATAAAATTTGAATAGTGCACATTATTAATAACTATAAGGGCATTACTTAATTATTTACACTTGGAATTTGGAATACATGCTCTTTTCCAGCTTGCCTTAAGATTACTTATTAAATCCAGTTGTCTTTGAAGCAGTCATCTAAAATAGACAACCAATAAAAAACGCGAATAATCTAATATTAGAAATAGTTGACTTACTTTTACCACGAGTCATCTCCTAAAAAATGTGGTTTGGTAATATAAGAATTATGATTTAGTTGTTCAAATCCTAAGTTTGAATTCAGATATGTATTTTTTGTAAGAGTCTGAGGCAGTTAGGAATTTGAAATGTTCCGCTTAAATTTGGATCGGATGATTTGACGGTAAAATTTCCAATATTTCCCAAAATAAATCATCTAATATCTTACTAAAATGGCATAAAATCTTGCAAAATTAAATCATGGGATTTCAAGCCATAAGAGTTTCAAATCTTGCAGTGAGTCAAGAGAAAATCCTCACGTTAATATCTTCTCTATAATATGGTGCCCGAGCTCCGATTATCTTTCCGGCAACAAAATTGTTGGTTTTTATCTGTAATTTTGCATTGTTGGTTTCTAGAGAAGACACTGACAGTTTTTTTGATATGCCCACTAACACTCTCCTTTTTAACTTTAGTTATTGTCCTTTTTTATGTTGATTTTATTTTAATTAGTATAGAGTCCGTATTTTATACGGATTGAATATATATTTAACTATAAATTTATATTTTAATAAAAAATTTGATAATATTTTAAGTATTGATCTTATAAATGATCCGAATCTAGTGATTTTATAATTTAAATGGCACAATTGATTTACTTACACTTAATATATATATCTCATTTATTTATTTATTTATTAATTCTCAAACAGTGTTTCTAATTCACATTAGAATTTTTTTCTCGTCTTACTGTCTCATTGGAAATCATATTCGTAGTTATCATTAACTTTAAAAACATTTAATTTCTTTCGGATGAATTCCAATGAAATTTAATATAATTTATTCAATTTAAGTTTGAATTTTCTGATCGAACTTGAAATCTTGATCGTCAATATGCAAGATCTAATAATCAGAGTCTTCATTCTGAAGCATAACCAATAATAAAAAGTTAATGAAAAACGTATAAAAATAATTCAAGGTAAGATAATAAATAAAAATTGATCTAAAAACTAAAAATCTATATAGATATTTTAATATTATAATTTAATAATAAATAGAAGATTTTTTTTTATGCAATAAGTTTCTTATTTTAATAATTTATTATTTTAATTTTATAATTTAATAATAAAAAATTATTTTAGAGATTAGGTGATATGTATTAAATTAGTAGATTTCTTATTTTAATAAGAGATTATGTTTTTATTTTATAATAGGTTTCTTATTTTAATTTTAATAATAAAATTAATTTGAGAGATATTTTAATTTTACAATTTAATGTATTCTTATTGTAATATGTTTCTTGTTTAATATATTTATTAATTTAATTATAATTTAATAGAATATATTAGTGAGCCATCACGTGGCATGATAGAGAGACTTAAAAATATCTTACTTTTATTTAATAATAAAAAATTTATTTTAGAGATTAGGTGTCATTTTAATTTTTAATAGGTTTCTTATTTTAATAAAATATTATGTTTTTATTTTATAATATATTTCTTATTTTAATTTTTAGTAATAAAACTTTTGTAATTTAATGTATTCTTGTAGTAATATGTTTCTATAGTAATATATTATTATTTAATAGATTTATTAATTTAATAGAATTTAATAGTGAGTCGCCACGTAGCGTGATAGAGAGATTTAAAAAAGTTTAACATATATATATACTATATATTACCCGTGCCTACGACACAATGTTATAAAATTTATCGCATGATCTACCATTGTCATTTTCAGAGAGATTTTATAATGAAATGATTTTGTTCTTTGATTTGTTTGGTAATTTACAAAATGTCATTTTCAGAGAGATTCTATAATGAAAATATTTTGTTTTTTGATTTGTTTGGTAACCTACAATTGTCATTTTCACAGATATTTTATAATGAAAGGATTATGTATCTGCCATTAGATTATAATGAAATGATATGAGCTGTCAATTAAGAAACATAAACATAAACCATTTGTATACATTATCTCTCTTAATCATAATCATTCGTTACATTCTATTTCATACATTAAACATACACCTTCAATTTAATGGTACCCAATATATATATATATATATATATATATATATATATATATATATATATATATATATATATCATTTAAAACAATTTAGTGGTCAATAACATCATCCCGGAATGCAAGTGAGTTGTTCAATCTTCAATCCACCATTGAGGAATATTATTAAGAGGATATTTAGGGTCTTAAATCGCGGTTCATAATTTTCTAAACCACACCTCTATCCCATATGATATACAAACAAAGCTAGTTAGTGTCAACTTGTGCTGGACTACATGATTTTCTTTTTAACGAGTGTCGTTATGATGAATTTCCTGAATTTCCTGTTGAATTAGAAAATCATTTATCTCAATTATATTTGGGTATGAAAAAAGAAAATCTTGAACTACTTTCTCAAATATCGGAAATCATCGAAAAATGTTACGGGTTCATTTTATAAATTAGTTAAGAATAGGTGGTTTGACAGTTTCTAACTATTCCAAAAAAGAAAAGTTGGTTTTTTTATCCCTTAACTCAAAAATATGTTTTATGTACCGACAATGTTATAAATTAACAAAACAACGCAATTAGACCCGGCCACGGTTCTGACTCTGGAACCGAACCGAAGGGGACCGGTTCGGTTGGGGTTCCACCCCAACTCGAACCGGTTCGGACGGTTCCAACCGGAACCGAACGGTTCCGGTTGGAACCGTAGGGTTCCAACAGGAACCCTACGCCGCCGTTGGGGGGCAGGGAGCCGTTTGGCTCCTTGCCCAAATAAAAAAAAATAAAAAATAAAAAATATTTTTATTATATAAAATATAAATAACTAATGCACCCCTAATAACGGTAATAAAACGGTTATATTTATGGGCATTTTTGGTATCAAAAAAATTCTAAAATTCTATAAATATGATTCATTTTTCATAATTTCATCACACCAAATTCTCAACTCTCCCATTTTCTATAATTCTCTTATTCTCAATCTTACTTCAATACAATTCTCTTATAATCTTATATTCTTATTCTCAATCTCAATTCATTTAGTTGTTAATTTGTTATCATTCGCATCGTAATTATTCAATTTTCTTATTTTTCTTCCTAATTTCTCAAACGAAAAATGGCAAGCTCATCTGAGAACATAATGTCAAATATGCCAACCCAAGAGAGCGGCCCTAGTGTCAGTGCACAATCACGGAGAAGAGAAGTTAAGGCTCGGTCCTCAGATATTTTCAAAATTCATTTTACATTAGAACACCTAGAAGATGGTTCACAACGAGCAATTTGCAACTATTGTGGGGTTATCTATAAATTTTCTGTTGGATACGGCAATATGATCAAGCACATGGAAAAACATCATCCGGTTGAATTTGGCATTGATACGACGCAGACTCAAATGTCCAGGTAATATATTGGAAGCTAGGCGATCTTCATTACATCCAAGCACTCTAGAAGCAACAGCTTGTGTGGATGATTGGACTCGAGCTGATCTGAGACAACAAGAAGATGCCCCCGATGATTTTGAAGATTTGTTCGATAATGCTTCTGCAACAAGTGCAAGCGGAACCGGAGCCGAAGGATCAACTGATAATGATTATTGATAATTGTAAAATTATAATTTACAAAGGGGATATGTCTAAAACTTGTAATGGAACTATGTGAGCTTTGATTCCTCTCACCATTGGAGGATACATAGGCAACTTAAATTTTTAAAAATTTAAGCTCAAGCTCTTCAATGTAATAAATTTTTTTTATTTATAAAATTAATCTCATTTATTTTAATTAATTTTCAAAAAAAAAATCTCTGAACCAAACCGAACCGTTCGGTTCCGGTTCGGTTCGATTTTTCGGTTCCACTTAAGTGTGGAACCGGAAACCGACCGGTTCGGTTCGGTTCCAAACCAGAACCGAACCGCCGGCCGGGTCTAAACGCAATGACTCACATTAAATAAAACAAAAAGCACATTGTTTATAATCAAACTGTAGAGTACAGCTTCTGTCTTTGCATGAATCATGCAAACTGTCCACCTCAACAGATTGTCCAGGTGCAAGTAATGAAGAGAGAACTAGCCAAGTTAACTTTCGGTGGCTTGATAGAGGTTTGGATGTCATTGCAACAAAAGTCAAGAAATTGAGCAAATGGTACCACAAATTGAGGGAGTGATTTATGGAAATGAGAGCAGCTCATTGCCTATAAATTGAAGCTCAAACCAGTGTTGTAAATCATCCCAAAGAGTTGTAAACATAGAGAGAGTGAGAGGTTTTTTGTTTAAAGTTTCAAGTGTAAACTTTGTATATATATTCTTGTAAAGTAATAGATTGAATTCGATTTTTTCCTCAAATCTTCTCTAAAGTGATCGGTGAATCACAACAAGTGGTATCAGAGTTTCGGTTGTTCTTTGGGGTCGTAAAACCGATTAACAGAGCTTCCGATCGGAAAATCGGTTCCGATGAAAGTTGTCAAAAATCTAATTTGAGGGTACCATAAGCTATTTCACGGCGAGACGAGCTCGGTGGTATTTTTCGGCGACCGATCCGATGTCTAGATTGGCTGCACGTACCTACCAGTAGCATGTCCACGTGCGCCCAATCGCGACACGCGCCGCACGCGCTTTCAGAGGTTGAAGACGCTGACATGGCGTCATGTCAGCACACAGTCAGCGCCCTAGTCAGTGTCACGTCAGCCTTCTTGCCATGTCAACGTGCCACGTCAGCCGCCATGTCATCCGCCACGTGTCTGCCACGTCGGCAAATCTGGTCCCACTTGCCACGTCAACATTGCCACGTGGTAATGGTGACCTTCGATTTGTGAAATTCATCCCCGATTTTAGTGTATTTTCATTTTAAACTTTAAAACTTAAAATGGAAATGGAAGATTCACATTCTGGTGCAATGATTAAACTGGCTGCAACTAATTACTCCCTCTGGAGACCTCGGATGTAGATTTTTTGCATTGCAAAGATCTGTTTGATGTCATCGAGTTGAAGGGAGTGAAACTAGAGTCTATTAAAGAGTATAACTGGAATAAACTCAACAACAGAACTTTGGGTCAGATTAGGCAGTGGATCGGTCACAGTGTCTTCCACCACGTAGCACATGACACACATACTTATGAAATGTGGAGGAAATGGAAGACATGTTCCAGGCCAAAACAGTTCGGAATAAAGCATTAATCATGAGGCGTTTGGTGAACCTGAGGCTACAGAGTGGAACTTCCGTTGCAAAACACACCAACGAGTTCCAAAGCCTGGTGAACCAGTTGTCTGCAGTAGACATGCAACTGGCAGACGAAGTTCAAGCTCTCTTGCTACTCAGTTCTCTTCTTGATAGCTGGGAGACTCTGGTGGTTACTCTCAGCAACTCAGCTTCAGGAGGCAAACTTACCATGCCTATGGTAAAAGATTCTCTGTCAAATGAAGAAGCTAGAAGAAAAGACGCGGGCTCAGATAAAATAGAAGCCATTGTCTCGGAGCAACGAGGAAGACAACATGAGAAAATTCAAGGTGGGAGGAGAGGCAGAAGCAAAAGCAGAGGTAAATCCAAAGACGGGAAAAAGACATACAAGTGCTTCCATTATGGCATTGAAGGCCACCTGAAGAAAAATTACCAGAAACTGCAAAGGGAGCAGGGACAAGGCAATAACCAGCCAAAGAAGAATGACGTGGAGACACTAGTAGTTACTATGGTAGATGTAGCTATATGCTCCGGCCAGGAAAAAGCATGTCTTCACACCGCAACTCAGGATGTCGAGTGGGTGGTAGATACTGCAGCGTCCTACCACGTCACTCCTCACAGGGATTTCTTCACAACATACAAAGCAAGAGACTTTGAAGCAATGAATATGAGGAATACCAGTTCTTCTCAGATTATGGGAATTGGCGAAATACAGTTGCAGACAAATGCAAGGTATACAATAACCCTGAAGGAGGTCAGACATGTTCCAGAACTTCGGCTCAACTTACTCTCGGGGGTAGCCTTTGAAAAACAGGGCTATGCTAGCCACTTCAGCAATGGCACTTGAATGATGATAAAAAGTGTCTTGGTCATCGCCCGAGGACACATCTGTGGAACCTTATACAAGACTCATGTGAAGATTTGTGTAGAAAGCCTAAATGTAGTTGAACCGGAGGCTTCTCGGAATCTGTGGCTCCAGAGACTCGGTCACATGAGTGAAAGAGGGTTGTCTACCTTGACAAAGAATGATCTAATCTTTGTCTCCAAAAATGATGCACGGGATTCTTGCAATCATTGTCTATTCGGTAAGCAACACATAGTCTCTTTTAATTTCTCTTCTTCAAGAAAATCAGAGTTACTCAGTCTGGTGTACTCTGATGTATGTGGTCCTTTGGAGGTAAATTCACTAGGCGGTAATAAATATTTTCTGACTTTCATTGACGATGCTTCTCGGAAAGTATGGGTGTATTTTCTAAAATCAAATGATCAGGTCCTGGACTATTTCAAACTGTTACATGCCATGGTCGAGCGTGAAACAAGGAAGAAACTAAAGTGTCTTCGCACAGACAATGAAGGTGAATACACTTCCAGGGAGTTCGATGCCTACTACGGAAGTCACGGCATTCGACACGATAGGACTGTTCCTCGCACCCCACAACACAATAGTGTCGCTGAAAGGATGAACCACACCATTATGGAGAAAGTCAGAAGCATGATCAGCATGGCTAAGCTGCCAAAGCCATTCTGGGGAGAAGTTGTTCGTGCCGCCTGCTACCTGATCAACAGATCACCATATGTACCGTTGAATTTTGAGATTTCGGAGAAAGTGTGGTCTGGTAAGAATCTCTCATATTCTCACCTCAGAATATTTGGATGTTTAGCATTTGTACATGTATCCAATGAGCTCGGGCAGAAGCTCTATGTAAGGACTACCTCATGCATCTTCATAGGCTATAGAGACGAGGAATTTGGATACAGGCTATGGGACCCGAAGGAAAGGAAGGTCATCAGAAGTAGAGATGTAGTGTTTCTCGAAGACCAGACAATAGAAGACATTGAAAAGCCCAAGATACCTTCTAAAACCAGTGCCGACAATACCGATGCAAATCCAGACACAACCTCAGCACCAACACCAGTGGCCACAGATGATGATGGGGTACAAGACATACAAGAAGCAGAACCATGGGAGGAAGGAGATGTTAAGCATGGGGAGATGCAGCCTGCTCCATCAGAGGCTTCGGGATCATCCACAAATTCGGATGACAACAGACACCTAGAACCTCCAGTATGAAGATCCGAGAGAGGCTGGATTCCATCAGCCAGATACTCAGGATCAGAATACATTCTGCTTACTGACGAGGGGGAGCCAGAAACCTTCAACGAAGCCATATCTTATAAGGATAAAGACAAATTGATGCACGCAATGCAGGATGAAATTGAATCTCTGCAGAAAAATGACACTTATGAGATAGTCAAGCTCTCACATGGAATGAAGGCACTGAAGAACAAATGGGTATTCAAGCTCAAGAAAGATGGCAGCGGAAAAGTGGTGAAACATAAAGCTCGGCTAGTTGTCAAATGATTCCTACAGAAAAAATGGAATTGACTTTGATGAGATATTTTCACCAGTGGTAAAAATGGCTTCAATCCGAGTCATCCTAGGATTGGAAGCCATATTGAACTTAGAGCTTGAACAGATGGATGTCAAAACATCATTTCTTCATGGTGATCTGAATGAAGAAATCTACATGGAGCAGCCAGACGGATTCAAGGTTTCAGGAAAAGAAAACCTTGTTTACAAGCTGAAAATGAGCTTGTACGGGCTCAAGCAAGCACCTAGGCAGTGGTACAAAAAGTTCGACTCATTCATGGTGGGTCAAGGCTACAAAAAAACTGCAGCAGATCAGTGTGTATACATCCAGAGGTTTCCAGATGGAAATTTCGTTGCTCTTCTACTGTATGTAGATGACATATTGATTGTTGGACAAGAAGCATCGAATATCAGCCAGATAAATAAGAAAGCTCAACAGATTTTGGGAATGGAGATTGTTTGTGACAGACAAAACAAGAAGTTGTGGCTTTCACATGAGAGGTATATTGAACGGATAATCAGGAGGTTCGATATACAAAAAGCCAAACCAGTCAGCGTTCCGCTAGCGCACAATTTCAAACTGAGCAAGAGTTCGTGCCCCTCATCCAAGAAAGAGATAGAAGAAATGTCAGCAATATCATATTCTTCAGCTGTTTGAAGTGTGATGTATGCAATGGTATGTATCAAGCCAGATATTGCACACGCAGTGGGTGTAGTGAGCCGTTTTCTCTCTTACCCTGGAAAACAACACTGAGAGGCAGTCAAATGGATTTTCAGGTACCTCAAGGGTACATCGAAGTTTTGTATGTGTTACAAGGGAGCTGATCCGTTCTTGGAAGGTTATACAGATTCAGATATGGCAGGAGATCTTGATGGTATGAAATCTACATCAGGATTCATCTACACTTTTACAGGGGGAGCTGTGTCATGATAGTCAAGATTGCAAAGGTGTATTGCATTATCCACAACAGAGGCTAAGTACATCGATATAGCTGAGGCATGAAAATAAATGATGTGGTTAAAATATTTTCTCCAAGAGTTAGGGATCAAGCAGCCAGAATACAAGATACATTGTGACAGTCAGAGTGCTCTGGACTTGAGCAAAAACTCAATGTATCATTCACGGACGAAACACATTGATATTCGCTATCACTGGATACATGAGGTGATGGATCAACAACTGCTGAGACTGGTGAAGATCCATACAGATGAGAATCCAGCGGACATGTTAACGAAAGTGGTTACTCGAGACAAGCTAGAGTTGTGCATAGACATAACCGGGATAGCTGTCAGATGACGATTGCTTCAGACGCAGCTGGAGAGGGAGAATTGTAGAGTACAACTTCTGTCTTTGCATGAATCATGCAAGCTGTCCACCTCAACAGATTGTCCAGCTGCAAGCAATGAAGAGAGAACCAGCCAAGTTAACTTTCGGTGGCTTGATAGAGGCTTGGCTGTCATTGCAACAAAAGTCAAGAAATTGAGCAAGTGGTGCCACAAATTGAGGGAGTGATTCGTGGAAATGAGAGAAGCCTCTTGCCTATAAATTGAAGCTCAAACCAGTGTTGTAAATCATCCCAAAGAGTTGTAAACATAGAGAGTGGGAGGTTTTTTGTTTAAAGTTTCAAGTGTAAACTTTATATATCTATTCTTGTAAAGTAATAGATTGAATTAGATTTTTTCCTCAAATCTTCTCTAAAGTGATCGATGAATCACAACATAAACCCTCATCTTAAAATTTTATAATAATGATAGTTGATTATATTGATGCTTGATACTGATGTTGAAGATTGAGAGTGTTGAGAATTATTCATCTTCTCTTTGAGATGAAGAGATAGAGAGAGTTTGTGAGAAGTAAGAGAATGTTAGAGTTCTACGTATAAGAGGGGTAATTTTGTCCCCCAATGGGGCGTGACTTGTTGGTTTAGGGTTTATGATCTCACCTTGAGATCCTGGGTTCGAATCCAAGGAGAACGTTTCTTATAAGAGTATGGGATAACCGGGGGTTTACCTGCTCTGCTTGAACCCGAAATGAGTGGTTTGACGGTAAGGTTTCCAATGATTTTTTTAAAAAAAAAAAGGGGACAATTTTCTTTATCTATTTTTTGAAGCGAAAAGTACGAGCGCCCAATTTTAATAATAATATAGCCTAATTTCTATTATTTTCCTTAGAATATTCGGATAGACTTTAAAATTTGGGACTTATTTAATATTAATTAATAAATTATGTACATACTTGTCACTTGACCAAGAGTTTTGATATGTGTAACCATATTTATTTAGAAAATTATACAAAGTATTATATTAATATCATTTTTGTTCCACCAAATGATATGATCCCTCTATTTAAAAAATAATATTATTGTCTGATTTAAAAATTTTCAAAAGACTTTAAAACTTAAAGACTTATTTAATACAAATAAACAAACTATATACATATTGGACAAAGACATAAAACCCATATGTTGTTATCCCTCTATTAAAAATTTTCAAAAATAACGGTCGCTGTGATAAGCATCGTCACCCGCCAATCCTGATGTCCCCACAATCATCATCATAAATTCATGTTTTCGTCATTTAATATTTATTAGAAATTTACCGTAAAATCAATCTGAACTTAGATAGAATATATAAAATTCTGGAATCTGATCGACGTTTCTTATCTTGTTAAGTTGATTCAATGGAGAAATCTGGTTATGGCCGTGACGGTATCTACAGATCTTTAAGGCCACCTTTGGTTCTTCCTAAAGACCCCAATCTTTCTATGGTTGATTTTCCTTTTTAGGAACTCTGCTTCTTATGGCTCCAAAACAGCACTTATTGATGCTGATTCTGGTGAATCTTTGAGCTTTTCCCAGTTCAAATCCACTGTCACCAAGCTCTCTCATGGCTTTCTCCATCTGGGTATTACTAAAAACGATGTTTTGTATTGATATTTGCTCCAAATTCAATCCAGTTTCCCATTTGTTTTCTTGGTGTCATTGCTATAGGTGCTATAGCAACAACTGCTAATCCTGTTTACACTGTCTTTGAACTGTCAAAGCAAGTTAAAGATTCCCATCCAAAACTTATTATCACTGTCCCCGAATTGTGGGATAAAGTTATAGACTTTAACTTGCCAGCTGTCCTTTTGGGTTCAAAAACAAAACTTTCTACTTATGGTGTTAGCTCAAGTTCAAAGATTGTTTATTTTCATGAGTTGATTGAATTATCTAGGGATGCATCAAATTTCCCAGATGTTTCTATTAAGCAGACAGATACTGCTGCTTTGTTGTACTCTTCAGGCACAACTGGTGTCAGCAAAGGTGTCATTTTGACACATGAGAATTTTATTGCAGCATCTTTGATGATAACTATGGACCAAGAAATGGCTGGTGAGTTAGATTATGTGTTTCTATGTGTGTTGCCTTTGTTTCATGCATATGGGCTTGCAGTTATTGCTTATGGGCAGTTGCAAAAAGGAAATTGTGTTGCTTTAATGGCAAAGTTTGATCTTGAGACGGTTTTGAGGGCTATTGAGAAGTACAGAGTGACACATATGCCGGCTGTGCCACCAATTATTCTTGCATTAGCTAAGAATAGTTTGGTCAAGAAATATGATCTTTCTTCACTGAAACGTATTGGTTCTGGTGCTGCTCCTTTGAGAAAGGAATTGATGGAGGAATGCTCGAAGCGTATTTCCTGTGCAGTGGTTTTACAGGTAGTTCAATTTGAGCATCAGTATTATGAATCATCTAATGATTATAAACTGAAAACATTTGATGAGTGTTGCATATTTAGTTCAATTTTTGAATGAGTATGCATAAAGATTTTGAGATTTGCAGAACTTAATAGGTGAAATTAAGACGGGTTCAGAACTCTAAAGTGTCTCTTGAGCACTAATCCGGAAGTATAGTGTGCATTCTAACAGTTCTTTTATGCTGGCTATGTTCATATCTAGGATATCCTTGATCTTATTGATCTTATCTATCTCTACTGATATATAACCCGATTGGGGAGCAATGTCCTCATGGTATGTAGAAAGTGTAATGAATCCAGTAGCTTCCCATCAGCTTACCATGATCCAGTTGCCACCTCCATCCATGAAGAAGTTGTCATGCAACTTTAGGTGGTCTTTTGAAAATTGAAGAAATAAACAATCAACTTTGAAAAAGCCATGAATCAAGGAGCAATTTGTGGCAATGATCAAGGGTGAACAATAATCGTTTTTGTACTATAAATACAGCCTTCCAGTGAGCTTGTAGATCATCCCAAAGAGTGAGTGTTGTATAGAGAGAGTGAGAGGTTTTTTGTAAGTTTCAAGTGTAAACTTGTGTAATCTATTCTAGTATAGTAATAGAAGCAATTCGGTTTTTCCTCAAATCTTCTCTAAAGTGATCGGTGAATCACAACAAGTGGTATCAGGAGTTTCGGTTGTTCTTTGGGATCGTAAAACCGGAAAACAGAGCTTCCGATCGGAAAATCGATTCCGACGAAAGTTGTCAAAAATCCAATTTGAGGGTATCATCAGCTAGTTCACGACGAGACGAGCTCGGTGGTATTTTCCGGTGACCGATCCGACGTCCAGATTGGCCTCACGTGCCAGCCAGTGCACACCTCATGCGCCCACACGCGCAACACGCGCTGCTGAAGGTTGAAGACGACACACGTGGCGCCACATCAGCGCAAAGTCAACGCCCAGTCAGCGCCACGTCAGCGCACGGTCATCGCCACGTCAGCGCACAGTCAGTGCCTCGTCAGTGTACAGTCAGCCGCCATGTGTCTGCCACGTCATCAAAACTGGTCCCACTTGCCACGTCAGTGCCACATCAGCAGACTGGTAAATTTCATTTAGCCCCCTAAAGTTTTGAAATTTATAATTTTGCCCCAGAATTTTTAGGATTTTACAAATCAGCCCATGTGTCGGATTTAGACCAACGAAGTGTCTATTCCACCATTTTCGACCGTTCCGGACGCAATGGTGACCTCCGATTTGTGAAATTCAGCCCCGGTTTTAGTGTATTTTCATTTTAAACTTTAAAAACTTAAAATGGAAATAGAAGATTCTCATTTGGTGCAATGATTAAACTGGCTGCAACTAACTACTCCCTCTGGAGACCTCGGATGATAGATTTTTTGCATTGCAAAGATTTGTTTGATGTCATCGAGTTTAAGGGAGTGAAACCAGAGTCTGTTAAGGAGTATGACTGGAATAAACTCAACAACAGAACTTTGGGTCAGATTAGGCAGTGGATCGGTCACAATGTCTTCCACCACGTAGCACAGGACACATGTTTATGAAATGTGGAGGAAATTAGAAGACATGTTCCAGGACAAAACAACTCGGAATAAGGCCTTAATCATGAGGCGTTTGGTGAACCTGAAGCTACGGAGTGGAACTTTCGTTGCAGAACACACCAACGAGTTCCAAAGCCTGGTGAACCAGTTGTCTCCAGTAGACATGCAACTGGCAGACGAAGTTCAAGCCCTCTTGCTACTCAGTTCTCTTCCTGATAGCTGGGAGACTCTGGTGGTTACTCTCAGCAACTCAGCTCCAGGAGGCAAACTTACCATGCCTATGGTAAAAGATGCCCTGTCAAATGAAGAAGCCGGAAGAAGGGCTCAGATCAAACAGAAGCCCTTGTCTCGGAGCAACGAGGAAGACGACAAGAGAAACATCAAGGTGGGAGAAGATGCAGAAGCAAAAGCAGGGGCAGATCCAAGGACGGGAAAAAGACATACAAGTGCTTCCACTATGGCATAGAAGGCCACTTGAAGAAAAATTGCCGGAAACTGCAACGGGAGTAGGGACAAGGCAATAACCAGCCGAAGAAGAATGACGCGGAGACACTAGTAGTTACCACGATAGATGTAGCTATATGCTATGGCCAGGAAGAAGCATGCCTTCACATCACAACTCAGGATGTCGAGTGGGTGGTAGATACTGCAGCATCCTACCACGGCACTCCTCACAGGGATTTCTTCACAACATACAAGCAGGAGACTTTGGAGCAGTGAAGATGGGGAATACCGGTTTTTCTCAGATAGTGGGAATTGGTGAAATACAGTTGCAGACAAATGCAGGGTATACAATAACCCTGAAGGAGGTCAGACATGTTCCAGAACTTCGGCTCAACTTACTCTCGGGGTAGCCCTGACAAACAGGGCTATGCTAGCCACTTCAGCAATGGCACTTGGAGGATGATAAAATGTGCCATGGTCATCGCCCGATGACACATCTGTGGAACCTTATACAATACTCATGTGAAGATATGTGCAGAAAGTCTCAATATAGCTGAACAAGAGGCTTCTCAGAATCTGTGGCACCAGAGACTCGGTCACATGAGTGAAAAGGGGGTTGTCTACCTTGACAAAGAATGATTTGATCACTGTTTCCAAAAATGATGTTCTGGATCCTTGCAACCACTGTCTATTCGGTAAGCAACACAAAGTCTCTTTTAATTTCTCTTATACAAAGAAATCAGAGTTACTCAGTCTGGTGTACTCTGATGTATGTGGTCCCTTTGAGGTAAACTCACTAGGCGGTAATAAATATTTTCTGACTTTTATTGACGATGCTTCTCGAAAAGTATGTGTGTATTTTCTGAAAATAAAGGATCAGGTCTTGGACTATTTCAAACTGTTCCATGCCATGGTCGAGCGTGAAACAAGGAAGAAACTGAAGTGTATTCGCACAGACAATGGAGGCGAATACACTTCCAAGGAGTTCGATGCCTACTGCGGAAGCCACGGCATTCGACACGAGAGAACTGTTCCACGCACCCCACAACACAATGGTGTCGCTGAAAGAATGAACAACACCATTATGGAGAAAGTCAGAAGCATGATCAGTATGGCTAAGCTGCCAAAGCCATTCTGGGGAGAAGCTGTTCGTGCCGCTTGCTACCTGATCAACAGATCACCATCTGTACCGTTGAATTTCGAGATTCCGGAGAAAGTGTGGTCTGGTAAGAATCCCTCATATTCTCACCTTAGAATATTCGGATGTTTAGCATTTGCACATGTATCCAAGGAGCTCAGGTAGAAGCTCGATGCAAGGACTACCCCATGCATCTTCATAGGCTATGGAGACGAGGAATTTGGATACAGGCTATGGGACCCAAAGGAAATGAAGGTCATCAGAAGCAGAGATGTAGTGTTTCTTGAAGACCAGACAATAGAAGACATTGAAAAACCCAAGATGCCTTCTAAAACCAGTGCCGACAATGCCGATGCAAATCCAGACACAACCTCAGCACCAACACCAGTGGCCACAGATGATGATGGGGTACAAGACATGCCAGAAGCCGAACCAGATGAGGAAGGAGCCTGCTCCATCAGAGGCTTCGGGATCATCCACAGATCCGGATGACAACAGACAGCCAGAACCTCCAGTACGAAGATCCGAGAGAGGCCGGATTCCATCAGCCAGATACTCAGGATCAGAATATATTATGCTTACTGACGAGGGGGAGCCAGAAACCTTCAACGAAGCCATATCTCATAAGGATAAAGACAAATGGATGCACGCAATGCAGGATGAGATGGAATCTCTGCAAAAAACAACACTTATGAGATAGTCAAGCTCCCACATGGAATGAAGGAACTGAAAAACAAATGGGTGTTCAAGCTCAAGAAAGATGGCAGCAGAAAAGTGGTGAAACACAAAGCTCGGCTAGTAGTCAAAGGATTCCTCCAGAAAAATGGAATTGCTTTGATGAGATCTTTTCACCAGTGGTAAAAATGGCTTCAATCCGAGTTATCCTAGGATTGGTAGCCAGATTGAACTTGGAGCTTGAACAGATTGATGTCAAAACAGCACTTCTTCATGATGATCTAAATAAAGAAATCTACATGGAGCAGCCAAAAGGATTCAAGGTTTCAGGAAAAGAAAATCTTGTTTGCAAACTGAAAAAGAGCTTGTACGGGCTCAAGCAAGCACCGAGGCAGTGGTACAAGAAGTTCGACTCATTCATGGTGGGTCAAGGCTACAAAAGAACTGCAGCAGATCAGTGTGTATACATTCAGAGGTTTCCAATGGAAATTTCGTTGCTCTTCTACTGTATGTAGATGACATGTTGATTGTTGGACAAGAAGCAGCAAAGATCAGCCAGCTGAAGAAAGAACTCTCCAAGGCTTTCGACATGAAAGACTTAGGACCAGCTCAACAGATTTTGGGAATGGAGATTGTTCGTGACAGACAGAACAAGAAATTGTGGCTTTCACAGGAAAGGTATATTGAACGGGTAATCAAAAGGTTCGATATACAGAAAGCCAAACCAGTCAGCATTCCGCTAGCGCACCATTTCAAACTGAGCAAAAGTTCATGCCCCTCATCCAAGAAAAAGATAGAGGAAATTTCAGCAATACCATATTCTTCAGTTGTTGGAAGCCTTATGTATGCAATGGTATGTACCAGGCCAGATATTGCACACGCAGTTGGTGTAGTGAGCCGTTTTCTCTCTAACCCTGGAAAGCAACACTGGGAGGCAGTCAAATGGATTCTCAGGTACCTCAAGGGTACAACGAAGTTTCGTCTGTGTTACGGGGGAGCTGATCCGATCTTGGAAGGCTATACAGATTCAGATATGGCAGGAGATCTTGATGGTAGGAAATCTACATCAGGATTCATCTACACTTTTGTAGGGGGAGCTGTATCATGACAGTCAAGATTGCAGAGGTGTATTGCATTATCCACAACAGAGGCTGAGTACATCGCTATAGTTGAGGCAGGAAAAGAAATGTTGTGGCTAAAGGTTTTCTCCAAGAGTTAGGGATCAAGCAGACAGATTACAAGATACATTGTGACAGTCAGAGTGCTCTGGACTTGAGCAAAAACTCAATGTATCATTCCCGGACGAAACACATTGATATTCGCTATCACTGGATACGCGAGGTGATGGATCAACAACTACTGAGACTAGTGAAGATCCATACATATGAGAATCCAGCGGACATGTTAACAAAAGTGGTTACTCGAGACAAGCTAGAGTTGTGCAGAGACATAGCCGGGATAGCTGTCAGATGATGATTTTTTTTTCAGATGCAGCTGGAGGGGGGGAATTGTAATGAATCCAGTAGCTTCCCATCAGCCTACTACATGATCCAGCTGCCACCTCCATCCATGAAGAAGTTGCCATGCAACTTTAGGTGGTCTTTTGAAAATTGAAGAAACAAACAATCAACTTTTGAAAAAGCCATGAATCAAGGAGCAATTTGTGGCAATGATCAAGGGTGAACAGTAATCGTTTTTTTACTATAAATACAGCCTTCCAGTGAGCTTGTAGATCATCCCAAAGAGTGAGTGTTGTATAGAGAGAGTGAGAGGTTTTTTGTAAGTTTCAAGTGTAAACTTGTGTACTCTATTCTAGTATAGTAATAGAAGCAATTCGGTTTTTCCTCAAATCTTCTCTAAAGTGATCGGTGAATCACAACAGAAAGCAGCCTATACATTTAGTCGATGACAGGTGCGATAGATTGATCTCTTGCCTGTATAGAGGTTGAGCATCTTTCTCCTTCTAATCCGGAGAATATGAGTGCATTCTAACAGTTCTCCTTCTATAGTAATAAAATTGTCCATTAAATTCTTTGCTGCTCAGACGGATTTTTAAAATGAGCATATAATATTTGGTAGTATATTACCTTTGTTTGATATGTATAGTTAAATTCAGTGATGCTTTTAAACAGGTAATAAACTAGTTACAGATTTCCAGGTATGTATAGTTGCTTTGACAGAAAATTTGAAAGATGTTATGTTCACACTTTTCAATTCTTGTGGGTTCGAGTAGTAATTTTTTTTCCTGATTTTGGAAAATTTCCATGGTTTCAGGGCTATGGTATGACAGAAACTTGTGGTGTTGCCACAGTGGAGAATTCATTTGTAGGAGATCGAAGTATTGGTTCAGCTGGAGCACTTCTCTCAGGAGTTGAAGCACAAATAGTCAATGTGGATACTCTAAAGCCCCTTCCTCCAAATCAATTGGGGGAGATATGGCTTCGAGGACCGAATATGATGCAAGGTATAGTTTATGTTGATTCCTTCAGATGTAGTAGTCTCTTCATGCAAGTTTTGGTGACATAATGCATTCTTTCATACGAGGGAAAGATCAGTTCAATGCATATCAAATTTCTCTGAACTTGAATCTTAATTGTTGTTTAATCAGTGGCTAGAAGATCCAATTACTTGAATCAACTTGTCGTGTTCCGGAAAATAACCCCTCCCTGTTGGACCTTACTAAGCTATAGGATTCTAAGTCTCTCTTGATCCTCTTTGCTACTTGGGTTGCCTTTCATTTCTCTAAATTTCATGTAAACTCTGCATTCGCCTAACAAGTTGAGGCATCTGCCTTTTGTTATTCAGTTGGATTATATAAATAATTTCTGACGCTATCATTTCAAAACTTATTTCAGGTTATTTCAACAATGAACAAGCCACAAGGCTGACAATAGATAAAAAGGGCTGGGTACATACAGGAGATCTTGGATATTTTGATGGGGATGGCCAGCTATTTGTCGTTGATCGAATTAAAGAGCTCATAAAGTACAAAGGTTTTCAGGTAACTTTAATTTCTTCAGAATCATCATCCTTTGGTTCTGCAATTTTCTTCATATTTGGGTCCAGGATATGTGTACTTTTTAGAACAGTGAGCATTAATATCATCTTATCCTTCCTGCGATTGAAATTTGTTCTATCAAAATGAATCAGTTTGACAATATTCTGATCCATCAACATCAAAGCCGTACTTTCATATTTAGACTCCATAATAATTTAGAGGTGCTCTTGAAGAGAATCGATACAAGCGGTCGACTGAAATCTTTAAATTTTAACCAAAATTTGGTCCATTGAATCCAGTTAAAATTTAATTTTTTAATGTATACTATAGTTTGTATATTTTTTTATCATTTATCAGTAGGGGTCCCGTTTTAAAAACTTATCTAGGACCCCGCAATTCAGGGCCGTCCATGCATTAGAATAATAATTACCTCTTCTGTATGCTTCAATAACACACATCTCGTTCTCCAGTTCTATCTTACTTTCTGTTTCTTCTCTAACAACACTGCCTTCCAGTAAAATATTTGCATCATTTGGTTGATATGGCTTCATTCTTCTTCTTACTTTTTCTCATTCACTTCATTGATTCACATATACTAGGTTGCGCCAGCAGAGCTTGAAGGGCTTCTTGTTTCTCATCCTGAGATATTAGATGCTGTTGTTATTCCGTGAGTTGTACAAATCATTGCCGAGTTACTGCTTATATTATAATAAATTCACCATTGATGTATTGAGATGTTTCCACTTCTGTAGATTTCCAGATGCTGAAGCTGGTGAGATCCCAATAGCATATGTTGTTTGCTCACCCAGCAGTTCACTAACAGCAGAAGATGTGCAGAAGTTTATAGCTAAACAGGTAATGTGGCAGTAAATGGGAAAGACAAATTATTTGTAGAGGTCCCACTATTAGTAATGCAGATTAAGTCTAATTAAAATTGACTCTTAACTAATAAAAAAAACTTTCTCAATGGATATAGCTGCCCAAACCCGATATAAGCACTTTTCCACCATTACACATACCTAGTCCGGGACTTGGGAGACCACGATCATTTACGTCTTTCCCGTCTTTCCCACCTTGTACAAAGAATAAGCTTCTCATGTTTGCTACACCATGGACTCAAATGCACCCACACCGTCTGACAAACATAGGCTCAGGTACCAATTGATGTATATTGGGCCTAACTAATTAAAAGACTAGTCCAATGGATATATAAGGTTACTCAACCCACATATAAGCATTTTCTAAAATCATACCTACTCGATTTCAACATCAATTATAATCAGTTTGAGAGTATTACTTAACTAACGCTTTTGAATCTATTATCAAGAGATTTCAAATGTTTTTAACTTAATGAAAGCACTTTTAAATATGATTTTAAGTATTTCCAAACAGGGTTTTAGTTCTCCGTTCGTACTAGCTAAAGTTTAAGATATCTAAAAAATTGCTGAAAATGAAAAAATTATGACATTTCCATATCACTAGAAATGATGTTTGATGATCCAACATATGCTTGGTCGTTTTGTTCAGCTCTTATTTGCTTACCTTATTGAAGAAGGTACAAAAATTGATTTACCAAATACTCTCCATTCTTTACTTTGTTACAGGTTGCTCCTTACAAAAGATTAAGGAGGGTGACGTTCATAAAAAGTGTTCCCAAGTCAGCTTCTGGGAAAATCCTTAGAAGAGAGCTCATAGAAAAAGTTCGAGCGAAAATATGAGTACCGCTACACTTTCTGACTAGCATCCAAATTATTATAATCTCAAATGAGGTGGCATTCATATCTGGGATTATATTGATCATTCAATAGATGATTACCACATCAGCATTTGGATGAAAATAATGGAATAATACTTGAGAATGAGAGCATTACTTATTTTCGCCCGTGATGCTCCTTGTAATATATTTGATGTTTGGAGAATTATTATTTTCATGTAATAAAGATTAAAAATAAATATTATGCTACATCAGTTTGTACACTTAAATTTGTACAAAGAGTTGGCTCTGTCATTTTTCTTTTTGTAAACAATAATAATGGAGCCATTAATTTTTTGTATAAACTAATATGACATAATAGTATTGGTTGGATAAAATTTCAAAAAATAAAAAATATTGAAATTTGTTTTTAGCGAAATGTAGGTTAGAAATTGGAAATAGTGCGATGGTTGTTTTTTTTATTTGTAAACACATCATGTTCCAAATAAAATATATTATTTAATGATTCTGAAAATCTTTGATACATCCGTTGTGTATAATAAATTATAACATGTGTACTTTTTCATATAAAAAATGCTACACATACATAAATTCTTACTTACAAAATTTATACCCCTCACTGTAACTACAGTGATTATTGTAGCATCACTATAGCTACAGTGAGAGATGTGTAAAAATTACAAGTAATAATTTATGTATGTATATCATTGCTTTTTTCATCTAGGTGGTGACTTTATTGGTTGGTTGTGTATACAAAAACTTTTGACTTTAATTATAAACTCGGGCGATCTGCGGGTTAATTTGAATGAAACATATTTTTAAAATGATTTTTATTATAATTTTATTTTAAGATTTTTAAAATTATTTAGACGTTCAAATAACTTTTGAAGTGGAAAAATGGTAAAAGCAATTGTTTTGGTACAAAAATGTTCATGATTTTCAATAAATATGAATTTGTTTGTGGAATTTGGATAGAATAATCTAATTTATTACATTTACTTATTTCTTATTGTATTGTAGTTGTTGTATGTAGGAAGTATCTTTGAATAATTGGCTTAGTGAATGAGCATGGGAAAGCAAAAGCAATGTTGGAAAAATCACTTATCAAATGTTTTTTTGTAAAGCACTTCTTTGAAAAAACAAACCGTTATCTAAAAAGAAATTATAATGTATTATAGTTATGTCATATAAATAGCAGCAGTGAAGATAATGTTTCATAACGAAAATAATACATAAATATGGCTTACAAAAGACGTTGGGATAGTCCTTAAGGTATGTGATTTGGTGGTGTAGGATTTAAGATCTCACTTTGACGTCCATGGTTCGAATCCAGAGAGTGCGTTTCTTGTAAGAGTCTGGGACAGCCGGAGATTTTACATATTCTGCTTAAATCCAAAAGAAATGATTTTACGACGGGATTTTCAACGATTTCAAAAAAGAAAAAAAGACGTTTGAATAGCGTTCTTCATGAATCAAAAGTTTAAAAAAAAATTATTTTTTCATACTATGGAGGTTAGTAAAATGTATTCTCTCTCAAAATAATTGTAAATAAAAAAAAAAATATATATATATATATATATAAAATAAAAATAAAAATAAAAATAAAAAGTAAGATTACTCTATTTCACACGTGGCACCCCCACAATCCTTCCCTCTATAAGTAGTACCCACTTAACCGAAACCGTCTTCAAAACGAATCCTCATCAAATCGGGTTTTCGCTTTTTGCTACTCAAGTAGCACCAAATTTCCATACCTCTAAACCCTTGATCCCGGATCCCGACTATCTCTAAAAGGTACGTCCCATCCCATTCGATTCCCCAATATTTTGTCGTTGCATTAGTGTTTTTTTAAAAATCAATTTTAGGGTTTGTTTTTATTTGATTTTTGATTGGTTGTTGTTACAGATGGCAACGGACGCCAGCAAGAAGAAGGCTGCTGCGGCGGCCAAGAGAGGAGGCAAGGCGGCTGCAGCGGCTGCGTCTTCTGAGGCCGCCGCAATACAAAATGGAAGTGCTGCTGATGAGATTGCAGCTATGCAGATTTCAGATCGAACTTGTACGGGAGTGCTTCTCTCGCATCCTCTGTCTAGAGATATACGCGTAAGTTTTGCAACCATGATAATTTGATTTATAATTTCTTTTAGGGAATTGTGAAATTTTATTTTTGTATGTAATTTAGATTCTTGTGAATTGATAATATAAAAGAAAAACTATAAGGTAAAGGAAGCTCTACTTTTTGGATGACTGGAGAATATCATTAGGTCCAAAACAGGACCTTTTTGTCTCCGTCTTTCTGTTCTACGAAAGTCTATATACACGTTGATTTCAATTTCATGTCTTTGAGTTTTTCACTGAATTAAGATGGAAAAATTTGATGTGAACGGACTTCTCTCCTTGCTGCAGATATAGTCTTTATCCGTGACTTTTCACGGACATGGTCTCATTGTTGATTCGGAAATGGCAGGTTAGTCATCATTCCTACTCTAGTTAAGTGACACACTCACAAAGCGATTATTAACTACCAAATATAAGAGTGTCGAAATAATAAAATAATCCGATGAGTAATAAATATTTAGTATAATAAAATAACAATACAAGTAGTAAAATAAAAGACTAAATTAAATTAGATGATGCAACAATAAAATAAAATATTGAGGCTAGGGGATCCACACAAAATAATTTTACTTTTTATAACACATAAATTATTATTATTTCCTAGTTAATTTATTCCATGAATAAGTATATAAACAAGAGATATATAAATATTAATTAGGAAATGACATAAATTATGAGGTTTAAGTATCACATGTGCCAGTCAATATGGGTCCACGATGGCGAGCCCAAGGTCTATCTACAAACTCCCACATAAATGAGAAAAATATAAATATTAATTGGGAAATACCACAAATTATTTTTATAACAGAAGTAAAAATTATCTATATTTTTATATCAAAAGCTTCATCTTTTTGCCCCAATTGGATATAAATTAGCTACTCATAATATAAATAAAAACACGTAATTTTATTAATAAAGTAAAGAGAAATTACAATAAAGATTGGAAAATAAAGACACAAAATATTTCTTCTAAATTCTCAAAAAAATTAACGAAAGAAGCATGTTTATTGTAGAACTGGTTACACAATATAATATTCAAAAAAAAATATCACAATCCACTTTCGGTGAATTGTTGACAATTGTTGGCAATTATTCAAAAAATAAAACAAAAAAGTTGACTTTGACAAATTTACTAAAAGTTGACTTTGACAAATTTACTTGAGGTGTTGAACACATCGCCTATAAATAGATGTGCTCGACATCTCTTATAAGAATGCTTCTTTTGTTAATTCTTTTGGATCGTTCCATATGAAATAGATTTTGTAGAATAAAATAACAATACAAGTAATAAAATAATAAGCAATTAAATTAGATGTTGCATGAGGCTAGGGATCCACTCTTGGTGTTTCAAATATAAAAATAATTTTACATTTTATAATACATAATTCTTTATTATTTCCTAGTTAATTTATTTCATGATTAAGTACATAAACAAGAGATATAAATATTAATGAGGCACTAATATAAATTATGAGTTTCAAATATTCTCTGTGTGCTAGTCAATATCGGTCCATCACGGCGGGCTTAAGGACTGTCTACAAAGATCCATGACTCTTACATAAACGAGAAAAATATAAATATTAATTGGGAAATAAATAACACAATCTATATTTATAACATAAGTAAAAATTATCTATATTTTTATACCAAGAGTTACCCTTTTGCCCTAGTTGGATGTAAATTACCTACTCATGATATGAATAAAAACACGCATAAAATTGTAAACAACGTAAAGAGAAATTACAACAAAGATTAGAAAATAAACATACAAGACAATTCTTCCAAGGCAAATTCTCAAAATAATTAATGAAAGAAAAATATTTATGAGAGGTGCTGAACACGTTTATTTATAGGCGAGGTGCTCAGCACCTCTAGCAAATTTGTCAAAGACAACTTTGATAAATTTACAAAGCTTATTTTTGTTCTATTTTTTGAATAATTGCCGATAATTGTCAATAATCCGCCGAAAGGTGGATTGTGACATTTTTATGACTATAAGTTCATCCAACAACGAATCAAATATGGTTAATGTTTTTATATCCTATTTGAACTCAATTTATATAAATATTAATTAGGCAATAACATAAATTATAGAGTTTAAGTATTATTTGTGCCAGTCAATATGAGTTCATGACAGGCCTAATGATTATTTACAGAGAGTCAAGACTCTCACATAAATGAGGTATAAAAATATATATAATTTTTACTTATGTTCATAACTTAATTAAAAATTATGTATATTTTTTTATCAAGAGCTTCAACTTTTTGCCTCGGTTGAATGTAAATTAGTTACTTATGATATGAATAAAAACACATAAGCTTATTAACAAAGTAAAGAGAAATTATAATAAATATTGGAAAATAAACACACAAGACATTTCTTTCAAATTCTCAAAAGAATTAACGAAAGAAGTATGCTTATGAGAGTTGCCGAGTACCTTTATTTATAGGCGATGTGCACATCACCTCAAGCAAATTTGTCTAAGATTGCAAATCTTTTTTATTTTTTTTATTTTTTGAATAATTGTTGAATCCGCCAAAAAGTGGATTGTGACATTTTTATGAATATTATCTTGTGTGGTCAGTTCTACTATAAATTCATCTAACATCGAATCAAATATGGTTAATGTTTTTATATCCTATTTGAACTCAATTTATATAAATATTAATTAGGCAATAACATAAATTATAAGGTTTGAGTATTATCTGTGTCAGTCAATATGGGTTTACAATGGCAGGCCTAAGGATTATTTACAGAGAGTCAAGACTCCCATCTAAACGAGGGATAAAAATATATATAATTTTTACTTAAGTCATAACTTAATTAAAAATTATGTATATTTTTTTATCAAGAGTTTCAACTTTTTGCCTCGGTTGAATGTAGATTAGCTACTCATGATATGAATAAAAACATATATAAGTTTATTAACAAAGTAAAGAGAAATTATAATAAAGATTGGAAAATAAACACACAAGACATTTCTTTCAAATTCTCAAAAGAATTAACGAAAGAAGTATGCTTATGAGAGTTGCCGAGTACCTTTATAGGCGAGGTGCACATCACCTCAAGCAAATTTGTCTAAGATTGCAATTTTTTTTTTTTTTTTGAATAATTGCCAACAATTGTCAACAATCCACCGAAATGTGGATTGTGGCATTTTTATTGCATATTATTTTGTATAGCCATTTCTACGATAATCTAACAACGAATCAATCATGGTCATGTCTTTGAGTTTTTCACTGAATTAAGATGGAAAAATGTTGATGATGAATGGACTTCTCTCGTTGCAGAGAGTCTTTATCCGTTACTTTTCATGAACATGATCTCATTGTTGATTCCGAACTGGAGCTTAACTATGGCAGGTTTGTCATTATTCCTACTGTAGTTAAGTGGCACACCTACAAATCGGTTATTGACTCTCAAGTATAAGAGTGTCGAAGTAATAAAATAATCTGATGAGTAATAAATATTTAGTAGAATAAAATAACAATACAAGTAATAAAATAAAAGACTAAATTAAATGAAGTGATAAGTAATTAAATTAGATGATGCAACAATAAAATAAAATATTGAGGTTAAGGTTCCCTCTCTTAGTGCTTCAAATATAAAAATAATTTTACTTTTTGTAACACATAAATTGTTATTATTTCCCAGTTAATTTATTTCATGAATAAGTACATAAACGCGAGAGATGTAAGTATTAATTAGGCAATAACATAAATAATGAGGTTTAAGTATTATTTGTATCAGTCAATATGTCGACGACGGCGGGCCTAAGATCTATCTACAGGGAACCAAGACTCCCACATAAATGAGAAAAATATAAATATTAATTGGGAAATAATGCAATCTATGTTTATAACATAAGTAAAAATTATCTATATTTTTATACCAAAAGCTTCACATTTTTGGCCCAGTTAGATGTAAATTAACTACTCATAATATGAATTAAAACACACGTAATTTTATTAACAAAGTAAAGAGAAATTACAACAAAGATTTGGAAAATAAACACATAAGACACTTCTTCCAAATTCTCAAAAGAATTAATGAAAAAGCATGCTTATCGTAGAACTGGTTACACAATATAATATTAAAAAAAATGTCACAATCCACTTTCGGTGAATTGTTGATAATTGTTGGCAATTATTCAAAAATAAAACCAAAAAAGCTTTGCAAATTTACTCAAATTTTACTTTGATAAATTTGCTTGAGGTGTTGAACACCTCCCCTATAAATAGATGTGCTCAACACCTCTTATAAGCATGCTTCTTTCGTGAATTCTTTTGGATCGTTCCATATGGAATATATTTTCTGCAATAAAATAACAATACAAGTAATACAATAAAAGGCTAAATTAATAAAATGATGAGCAATTAAATTAGGTGTTGCATTAGGCTAGGGGATCCACTCTTGCTGTTTCAAATATAAAAATAATTTTACATTTTATAATACATAAATTATTATTATTTCTCTGTTAATTTATTTCATGATTAAGTACATAAACAAGAGATATATATATATATTAATTAGGCACTGATATAATTTATGAGGTTCAAATATTATCTTTGTGCTAGTCAATATAAGTCCACTACGACGGGCTTCAGGACCGTTTACAGAGATTCAAGACTTATTTACATAAACGAGAAAAATATAAATATTAATTGGTAGATTGTGATATTTTAATTGAATACTATTTTGTGTAGCCAGTTCTACGATAAATTTATCTAACAATGAATCAAACATGGTCATGTCTTTTGAGTTTTTCACTGAATGAAGATAGAAAAATGTTGATGATGAACGAGCATCTCTCCTTGCTGCAGCTAGAGTTTTTATCTGTTACTTTTCACGAACATGACCTCATTGTTGATTCTGAACTGAAGCTTAACTATGGCAAGTTTCTATCACCCTATTTCTTTTTAAAGCTTAATGATGAGGGTGGTTTGGTAATTTGATGTATGTGTATCTAAAGCAATTTTTTGCTTTATTTTTTCACAACCTTTTCCTTTCATTTTACAGAGGCTAAATCGTGATAAACAGATGAGAGAGAGAGAGAGAGAAAAGAAGAGAAAGTGAGCATTTTGCCTCGATCCACCCGATTCATGCCCGATCTCGATCGGGTATTTTGGGGGAAACGTAGAGCTCGACTAGAGGATCATTTTGATGATGGTGTTATCACGAGAAACTTCAGATTTTCGTAGATTTTTCGGTGATCGTGATACCGTAGGCTGGGATGGTCCTGGCCTATTGTATAATTTCTTTTTTCTGTAGTCAGCTCACCGGGTTAAGAAGATTAGTAGATCATTCATTTTGTCCTCTGTTGTTTCTTCATCATTTTCTGTTAGTAGAGAAAGGTTGTGCCAACAGTAAAGTGTCTTTTGTTATATTTTTGGGATGAAGGTTTTAGATATATCTTCCATGTGTGGATTATTATTTTGACATGGGCACAGAGCCTATATTTGATACGTTGATGTAAATACCTTTTTTCATGGATAATTGTTTTGGGATGGATCATGGAGATCCTATATATATGATGATATTGTTCAGATTAGATTTTATCTTTGTATTCAGAGGATTGATCCGTTTTACAGGAGAAACTCTGTCAGTTTCACGTCTCCGTCTTACCCCTACTCTACCTAAGGGGATGAGTGTGACATTTTATAAATTAAAGAAAGGAGTAAGCTCACGCTTAGTGCAATGGATCAGAGCTTAGTGTCGTGGATAAACTAGTAACATGGCGGATCGAATAAGTCTTTCATAATATAAATAAATACATAAATCTGTAAACTGATATATAAAACGTTTACTTGAAATCATAAATCTCATTTCTCATAAATCTCATTTTGCACAAGAAAACTCTGTATAAAATAAAACTGCTCATTCATCTATATGCACACTCGTGACAATATGGTAAAACTGGCAACATGGGGCATCCCCACGGCAATAACTGGCATCCGGAGCAAAACTGGCAACATGAGATCTCGTCCCACGACAAATCATCTGGCACATATAAGTACACTGAGTGCATCATAGCATAAAAATTATTTCTAAAATACATGCTCATGTATCTCAAAATCATGCAAATTTCTCATATATCGCAAACTCATGATTTCAACATAATCAATATTTGATTCATTCTTTTATAGCAAAATATAAACTTTCTAAAACTAAATCATCTGATGCATTATCTTGGAAATTCATTTAAGAAAACATACATATCTATACAATTTGAAAAACATCAATGTTACAAGCTTATCCACGCACCTGGTGAGCTGATTATAGAGAAAATAAACTATACAGCAGGACCGTCCCTGCCTACGATATTACGATCACCGAAAATTCTACGAAAATCAAAAATTTTCCGTGATAACACCACCATCAAAATGATCCTCTCGTCGAGCTCTACGTTTCCCCCAAAAGACCCGATCGAGATCGGCTCCCGATCGGGCGGATCGGGGTAAAATGCTCACTTTTTTTTCTTCTTCTATCTCTCACTTGTTTCTCACGATTTGGCCTCTGGAAAATGAAAGGAAAAGAATGCAAAAGATAAAGCAAAAACTTGCTTTATATACACATCAAATTACCAAACTACCCTCCTCACTAAGCTTTAAAAAGAAATGGGGTGTTACAATTGGTTAGTCATTATTCCTTCTCTAGATAAGTGACACACTCACAAAACGGTTATTGACTCCCAAATATAAGAGTGTCGAAGTAATAAAATAACCCGATAAGTAATAAATATTTAGTAGAATAAAATAACAATACAAGTAATGAAATAAAATATTGACGCTAGGGGATCCACTCTTAGTTCTTCAAATATAAAAATAATTTTACGTTTTGTAACACATAAATTGTTATTATTTCTCAGTTAATTTATTTCATGAACAAGTACATAAACGAGAGAGATAAATATTAATTAGGCAATAACATAAATTATGAGATTTAAGTATTATCTGTGCTAATCAATATGGGTCCACGATGACCGCCTTAAGGTATATATATAGGGAATCAAGACTCCCACATAAATAAGAAAAATATAAATATTAATTAGGAAATACCACAATTTATTTTTATAACATAAGTAAAAATTATCTATATTTTATATTAAAAGTTTTACCCTTTTGCCCCAGTTGGATGTAAATTAGTACTCATAATATGAATAAAAATACACATAATTTTATTAACAAAGTAAAGAGAAATTACAACAAAGATTGGAAAATAAACACACGACACTTCTTCCAAATTCTCAAAAGAACTAACGAAAGAAGCATGATTATCGTAGAACTGGCTACCAAGATCAAGATAATATTAAAAAAGGTGACAATCTACCTTTCGGTGGATTGTTGCAATTGTTAGCAATTATTCAAAAAATAAAACAAAAAAAGACGCATGCTTATGAGAGGTGCAAATTGGTCAAAGACAACTTTGTCAAATTCGCTAATTTTTTTATGAATAATTGTTAATAATCTACCGAAATGTGTATTGTTATTTTTTTTTTTTTGAATATTATCTAGTGTAGCCAAATCTACGATAAGTTTATCCAACAGTGAATTAAACATGGTCAATGTTTTTATATCCTAATTGAACTCAATTTATATAAAAATTAATTAGACAATAACATAAATTATGAGGTTCAAGTATTATTTGTGTCAATCAAGATGGGTTTACCACGACGGGCCTAAGAATTGTCTACAATCTATATTTATAATATAAGTAAAAATAATGTATATTTTTATACCAAGAACTTCACCTTTTTGTCTCAGTTGGATGTAAATTAATTACTCATGATATGAAAAAACACACATAATTTTATTAATAAAGTAAAGATAAATTATAACAAAGATTGGAAAATAAACACACAAGACATTTCTTTCAAATTTTCAAAAGAATTAACGAAAGAAATAGAGGTGCTCAACAACTCAAGCAAATAAATAGAGGTGCTCAGTACCTCTCAAAACCTTGTTTCTTTCGTTAATTCTTTTGGGTCAATTCACATGGAATAGATTTAATATAATTAAATAACAATACAAGTTATAAAATAAAAGACTAAATTAAATGAAGTGATGAGCAATTAAATTAGATGCTGCAATAATAAAATAAAAAATATTGAGGGTGGAGGATCCACACTTGATATTTCAAATATTAAAATAATAATTTTACTTTTTTTAACACATAAGTGTTATTATTTTCCAGTTAATTTATTTCATGATTAAGTAAATTAATGAGTGATGTAAATATTAATTAGGCAATAACATAAACCATAACGTTCATATATTTATCTGTGTCAATCAACTACCAAATTTATGTTTCCAAATTCATCATCGTCACCCGCCAATTCTGTCTTCGCCACAATCATCATCATCATCATAAATTCATATTTTGCTGATTTAATATCCCTTGCTTTTTTCCTTTCACTTATTAATTTCATTTCCCTTCACTCATACCTCAAAAAAGAAAAAAAATATTTGATTGTCGTTTCTTATCTTGTTAAGTTGGTTCAATCAAGAAATCTGGTTATGGTCGTGATGGTATCTACAGATCTTTAAGGCCACCTTTGGTTCTTCCTAAAAACTCCAATGTTTCTATGGTTGATTTTCTTTTTAGGAACTCTGCTTCTTATGGCTCCAAAACAG
>SKCR01026340.1:0-76677 GCA_019454045.1 Zanthoxylum bungeanum
AAAGCATCAACAAACAGATTAGAAGTAACAATATGTGAAAATAATTAGATATCCTCACAACCTCACAATCTCACAAGCTCACGTGTTTACACTCAAATATGTATCACTCCACTCGTGTTTACACTCAATATGATGTGAATATGACTTACCCAAAGTTCACAACAATGTGTAATCTTCAAGCTAGCATAAACAACAAGAACCAATAATGTATATAGGGTAGGTGGAATAATGTGAATAAGAATAGTAATCACAAAGACTCAATCAAAGAAACTTAAGCTAAAGAGCACGGAATAAGAAAAAAAAATGAGTTAGCGAAATGCGCAAAAAAAAACGAGCAAGCACTCAATGTGACAGTTAGCCAATCTTGTAATCACTCTCTATTGTTTTGTCTCACTTACTTTTTTTTTTTTTTTTACTCTTTTCTCTTTTCACTCCTTTCTTTTGCCTCTCACACTCACAAGTGTATACCAAGCAAATGAAATACAATGCAAATATCAATATTTCAAGAGGGAGCAAGTAAAACTTGCTTGGATATACACGAAATTAGTGCAAATTTGGTGCACTCAACCTCACTTCACTTGATTCTTCAACATTAACAACACAAATCAGCAAAGATACACTATGTATAACTCACGACAACTATCAACTTCATGCATTTCAATTTGTTTCATCATTCATTCACTCATTTTCATCACCAATGCACTCAAACACTCTTTCTTTTCACTCAAACTCACAAGATTGCACTAAGATCACAGGAATGCAAATAAGCAAGTTCACGCAAATGCCAAGATGAATGATGTCAATTCTGATTTTTTTTTTTGGATAAAGTAAGTGTATAACCAAAAGAAAACTATACAAGAGCAAAGGGGCATACCCCAGACTACTAGAGAGGACAGGCCCTCCTAGAAGAAAAGCCGAAAGGCTACAAGCAAAAGAAGATCAACAGAAAATGCCATCGGGTAAGTGCCAGAATAGGTGAAGCCATTTATTGTCATAAGATGGATTCACCTTCCGTAAAAAAGCCAGCACGATTCCGAACATCAAAAACAATATCACTAAGCAGGACAGAAACAGGCCGAAGAGGCACATCATGAGTGCGGGCATTCCTCTCCCTCCATAAATGGTAAATTGACGCGGCAAAAGACAGCCGAACAAGAAGATGGCGTAAAGAGGCGCCAGAAAACTGACACATCCACTCAACAGTCTGAAGCCAATCTCGGCAACTCCAATCTAACCCACACATAGCCAGTACAGTCGACCAGACCTTAGAAGAGAATGAGCACTAGAAGAAAAGATGATTAATATCCTCACTAGAACAACCACAAAGAATACATAGCGAGCAAGCAGAGATACCAAACCTCATCAAACTATCCTGAGTAAAAAGGCCTCCCTGAACAGACATCCAAAGCAAAAAAGGAATGGTGGGGAATGGCCTTCCGGAACCAAACAACGCGAAACCAATGCACCAAGGTTCCCCTAGACCGCATAGCATTCCAGGCACTATCCACAGAAAATCTCCCTCTACTATCATCCACCCAAACCAGCTCATCCTCCCTCAAGCTAGAAGCATTCGGAAGAAGGGCCCGAGCCAGATCAACAAGGACGGTAGACCTAGATGGGGGCCACCGCCAAGAAGAATCAGAAATAATGGAAGCAACTGTAGCCATCCTATCCAAGCCAGAGTCATAAATCACTCTCTCACCCAACGAATCCACAATCGGACCCATAGGATGCCAAAAATCAAACCACAATAAAGTCTTCTCACCATTCCCAATCCTAACTCTCATTCGCCGCCGGGACCAAGAACGAAGCTCCAAAATCTTACGCCAACTCCAAGAGCAATCTGTAGGGCAAGGAACCTCCCAAAAACTTCTCCCCCTCAACAAATAAGACTGAACCCAATTCGACCAAGAAGAAACCTGGCCAGAACAAATGAACCAAATGTGCTTAACAATAGCCGCTCTATTCCAAGATTCCAATCTCTTAATCCCCAACCCCCCTCATTGGAAGGTAAACAAACTCTACTCCAAGCCACTTTCGCCCCAGAAGAGGTAAGCTCACTACCCTTCCAAAGGAAAGAACGGAGAATCGTCTCCACCTTCCTAATAACAGACTTAGGAAGAATAAATCAAGAAGACCAATAAACTTGAATTGAGAATAAAACAGATTTAATGAGCTGAAGCCGCCCCGCATAAGAGAGAAACTTACTACTCCAACTTTTAGCACGCATAACAATACGATCCACAAGAGAAGCACAATCTGAGGCACGGAGTTTAGTAGAAATCAAAGGGACTCCCAGATACCGCACTGGAAGAATCCATACTTGGAATCTCAGAACAAGACGCAGCTGGTTCTGAAGGGTAGGAGAGATACCAGAGGAGAAGAAATGACTTTTAGCTAGATTCGGGATTAAACCTGATAAACCCATGAACTGCCTGAGATAATCCTTAATCAAGGAAACAGAGGAGGCATCCGCTTTACAGAAAATCATAAGGTCATCCGCAAAGCAAAGATGAGTGAGACGGTTCTTAGAACACCGCCCATGGAATCTGAAATCCTGATTAAGAGCCATTTTATGAAGTAAGCCTGGCAGAACTTCCATAGCCAAGACAAAGAGATAAGGAGACATAGGATCACCTTGTCGCAACCCATTCCCCGCCATTCCTTTTTGCTGTGGATGTCTATTCAAGGAGGCCTTTGTACTCAGGATAGTTTGATGAGGTTCGGTATCTCTACTTGCTCGTGATGTGTTCTCTGTGGTTGTTCAAGTGAGGATATTGATCATCTTTTCTTCCAATGTATTGACATGATCCAGGCAGACAACAAACCAAATGACGCATTACAAGTACCAGAAGGGCCAATTACGAGGCAGAGGACCAAAAGACTCAGAGAAGCAATGGCGGGATTAGTTCAGAGTTTTATGGCCGGCTGCAACCAACAAATAGAGGCGCATGTGGGCTTCGATGGAAAGGGCCCAAAGCCATTTCACTTGGCCCAAATCAGTTTAGAATAAATCTTTTTAGGCTTTTAAAGACTTAAAGACTTGATATTTGTGTATTTTCGTTTTTAGGGGCATTATTGTCTTTATGCCTTTAGGGTTTCTTTTTGTAACAATATTTAAGCTTACTTTCTTCTTCATTTGAGGAACGAACGAATTTGTAAACTCAAAAAGCTTAAAGCTTTGGCTATGGCCGAATTATTGTAAGGGAGGGATTCCCCTTTTCAAGTTTGAATCGACTTATCTAAGTTTTGGCAAACTTAGTGGTGTCTCCATTGCTAGCAAAACACTACAAGGATTCATCTTAAAGGTTCTCAAGGGCAAGTTCTTTGTGGGTCTTCTTTGTGGCCTTGGAAGGTTTTGTTTCTACAAAATCATATTCGCGGTTCTTGGGGTTCTGTCCGTTGCTTGGGGTTTGCTTGGATTTCGAATCCAAGTGGGTTTCTTGTCATTTGGTATCTAGAGCTCAGGGTTCCAAGGTCTGATTTTTCTATCTTTCCTTTTGTTTGATTCTGTTTTTCTCTTGTTCTTTGTTATTTTCGTTTCAGTTCTTGTTGGATCTTGTTTCTGTTTTTTTTTTTGTTTATTTCTGGATCTGTTTTTGGTGTGTTTGTTCTTTGTTATTTTCGTTTCAGTCCTTGTTGGATCTTGATTCTGTTTTTGTTTTGTTTATTTCTGGATCTGTTTTTGGTGTGTTCTGCATATCAGTTCATTCCAGTTGCATATCAGTTCATCTTCATCACTTTTTCCAGTTCTGGGCTTCTGTTCTGTTCTTCCTATCAGTTCGTCATAGTCATTCTGTTCTTTAGCATATGTTTAAGAAATAAGCATGTTCTTGGCGGCTGTGTGTTTTGTTTCTAAAACCCTAGTGTAGTGTGAAATCAGACCCTGAAAACTAAGTGAAGTCTGAAATCAGACCTAAAACGTAACCTTTGAAATCTGCCTCTGAAATCAGACTCTGAGTTCAGACCCTGAAACTTAACTATTGAATCAGTTTCTGAGATCAGACCCTGAAACTTAGCCTCTGAAATCAGACCCAGACCAGTAGCCTCTGAAATCAGACCCAGACCAGTAACCTCTGAAATCAGACCTAGACCAATAGCCTCTGAAATCAGACCCTAACCAGTAACCTCTGAAAATTAGCCTCTGAATTCAGACCCTGAAATCAGACCCTTATTCGACTCTGAAATCAGACACTGACCAACAGCCTCTGAATTCAGACTATCATCAGACTCTGAAATCAGGCTTTGAAAAACCAGCCTCTGAAATCAGAACCTAAATCAGCCTCTGAAATCAGAACCACATTTAGCATCTGACGTTATCAAAAAAAAAAAAAAAAAAAAAAAGAAAAGAAAAAGGGACTTGAGTGATAGTGATCACTTGAGCAAAAAAAAAAAAAAAAAAAAAAAAAAGTGATTTTTTTTTGTTGAATCTAGTTTGTTCCATATTATCATTTGGGTGCCCGTGGAGGGTATTCCATCAAAATTTCTATAGCGGTGCCAAATTTTCTACCGAAATTGCATACGACCATGAATTTGCATGCTTATTTTTTTCCATTGTGCTAATTGTTTACTCCTTATTTCTAATTACTCTAGCTTAAATATTATTGATTGAGTCTCCGTCATTACTATTCCTATTCGCGTTTTGTTTTCCGCCTGCCCTATATATATATATATATTGTTGGGTCCTTTGTGTTTCATGCTGGCTTGAGGACTACATTTGGTTTGTATTCTTGGATTGAGTGTGATTCACATTTGAATTGAGGACGAACTCAAGTGGTAAAAGGCAGTGATTGTGAGCACAGTATCAGGTAAAAGCCAATAGAGTGCAAACACGAGTGGAGTGATATCATTCGAGTGTAAACACGTGAGATTGTGAGGATTTAGATATTTGCTTTACTTTCCTGTTATTTCTAATCTGTTTGTTTAGTGTTGAGATGGCAGGTCTAACTACTGATGAAAAGCTTGAGGCATTGGATAGGAAATTTACAGATATGATGGAGAATATGAATACTGCTTTGGAGAGATTGTCCAAGAGTGTAGAGAGTATTCAAACTGGTAGCGGTCCCAGAGTACCACCACCTCAGAATGTACCACCACCTCACAATGTGCCACCTCGCCGTGTACCACCACAGTATGTACCACCAGATGAAGAGGAAGCTGAAAATGAGTTTGATGATTCTGATGGTTTTGATGATGTGGAGGAGAGATTTCAGCTTGGGCATGATAGGAGGCCTAATAGGAGGTTTGATAGGAGGAATGATAGGAGGGATAGACGGTTTGATGATAGAGGTGCATTTGATGCCAGAAGAGGGGATTATGATCGGAGAGGATATGGTAGGCGAGGAGATGTAGATGGTGATCTAGGTAGCATCAAGATCAAGATACCAACTTTCCAAGGCAAGAATGATCCTGAAGCTTATTTGGAATGGGAAAAGAAAATAGAATTGATTTTCAACTGTCATCACTACTCAGACGAGAAGAAGATCAGTCTGGCAGCAATTGAGTTTACCGATTATGCTATGATTTGGTAGGATCAGCTTGTCTCTACTCGGAGGAGAAACTATGAGAGACCGGTTCAGACATGGGCAGAACTTAGGGGTCTCATGAGAAAGAGATTTATACCCAGCCATTACTATAGGGAGTTGTATCAGAAACTACAACATCTGTATCAGGGGGCCAAAAGTGTTGAGGACTATTACACAGAGATGGAAGTTGCCATGATCAGGGCAAATGTAGTTGAGGATGCAGAAGCTACTATGGCACGGTTTCTAGGGGGCTTGAATAGAGAGATTGCAAACATGGTGGAGTTGCATCATTATGTTGATTTGGAGGATATGCTTCACATGTGACATGATCTAGGGGACAACATTCAAACCTAAATAACTTGATTGAAATAGATGAGAATGATGCAAGCCCAATGTAGAAGCAGTTTTTGATAAATCTAGCCGAATCAAGTCCGACACTGAAAGTTCGTCCAAGACAAGATTTAATGGACTTGAGACACATAATTTGGGCCTAGTTACATAAAGGCCACGAAATTTAGGAGCTTTTGGTGCAAGGAGACAACTTTAGACATTTTGGAAACAATTGTCACATTTTTGACTTATTAGGAGCACTTTATTGGATTTTTGTGATTTTGTGTTTTTCCTTTATTGAATTTCTTGGCAAAGTTTTTGATTAATTTTCTATTACTTTTGACTTTCTTGGAAAGTTGTCTAGGTTGTTAAATGACCATTAAGGGCATAGCTTTTAATTAGCCATAAGTTAGCAATTTAGGGTGTTTTGGTCTTTTGCACTATTAGGGTTTTCTTTTATTGTACTATATATTGTAACATTTATTTCTTAATGGATAATAATCACCAAATTTCGAAATTCATCTCCATGAGAGCTTGGCTTTGTCCAAAAATTGCTTAAGGGAGGGATTCCCCTTATTTCATGCAATCGACTTATCTAAGGCGTGGCAACCTTAGTGGCGTCTCCGTGCTAGCAGAACACTTCAAGGAATCATCTTAAGGGTTCTCAAAGACAAGTTCTTTGTGGGTCTTCTTTGTGGCCTTGGAAGGGTTTTGTTCCTACAAAATCAAATTTGCGGTTCTTGGGGTTCTGTCCGCTGCGAGGGGTTTGCTTGGCCTAATCCTCCAAGTGAGTTCCGCGTCATTTGGTATCAGAGCTTAGGGTTCCAAGGTCTGATTTTTCTATCTTTCCAAGGTCTGATTTTTCTATCTTTACTTTGTGTTTTTGATTTAGTATTTATTATGTTTTGAAATGGAAGAGAATTTGAGACCATGGATAGAAATTTTCAAAATAATTTGGTCTTCGTCTTTCGAACGAGATGTCGCATCAACACTAGAGCTTGTAGTATGATCATCAGCAGAAAAAAGATCCTACCAATTTAGCTAGTACTACACTAGTTGAAAAGTTGGGGTTACCATTGATACCTCTTGATAGACCTTACATGTGGATGAGTGAATTTGGCGAGGTTGAGGTTAGTCATAAAGTTGTGGTAAGTTTTGCTATTGGGGAAAAATATGTTGATGAGGTAGTTTGTGATGTAGTTCCTATGAGTACTACACATATTTCATTGGGCAAGCCTTGGTATAAGTTTAACAAGGTAACTTATGATATGGACAAGAATAGGTATAAGGTCAAATATAGTGAAAAAGTCATTACTCTCATTCCTTTAACACCACAGCAAGCATATGATGATGTGTTATATTTTCAGAGGTGTACGAATAGTGAGAGACATGGTAATATTGATAAAGTATGTTCTGTGGAGCCATCAGAGAATGACATGGGGAATGGGATGGTGAAGAATTTATTGTAAAGGAAAATGTACGACAACGAGATAGATTAGTAGCCGAGGGTTTTAATGAGAGTGATATCATTAGCAAGGCTAAAGTCAGTGAGAATGCTTGTGAGGCCATGAGCATTGAAGGGGTAAACACTTGTGAGGCCAAAAGTTATGAGTGTGTTGTTGTAAGTGACATGGTGAGTGGAAATGCTTGTGAGACCGTGAGCATTGATGAAGTAAACACTGGGAGGTAGTGTGCTTTGAGGTTGAAAAACATAGTAAAGTTGAGCATGTGTGTGAGGTCTTGTAAGTAAGGTTGAGATAGTGACCATGGGTGATGATGTAACCATACGAGTGAGTGAAAATGAAGTGGATGTGGTAGTGAAGTTTTTACCTAACGCATTCTCTACTATTTATGTTTCTTCATTGCAGGTGCACGTGGTCAAGTATAATTCTTTTATATTCCAAGATCATCGTCCAATTGATTTTGTGATAACTATCTATGATCCGGGTTCGGATTCGAGGACGAATCCATTCAAGAGAGGGAGAATGACATGATCTAGGGGACAACATTCAAACCTAAATAACTTGATTGAAATAGATGAGAATGATGCAAGCCCAATGTAGAAGCAGTTTTTGATAAATCTAGCCGAATCAAGTCCGACACTGAAAGTTCGTCCAAGACAAGATTTAATGGACTTGAGACACATAATTTGGGCCTAGTTACATAAAGGCCACGAAATTTAGGAGCTTTTGGTGCAAGGAGACAACTTTAGACATTTTGGAAACAATTGTCACATTTGTTGACTTATTAGGCACCTTTATTGGATTTTTGTGATTTTGTTGTTTTTCCTTTATTGAATTTCTTGGCAAAGTTTTTGATTAATTTTCTATTACTTTTGACTTTCTTGGAAAGTTGTCTAGGTTGTTAAATGACCATAAGGGCATAGCTTTTAATTAGCCATAAGTTAGCAATTTAGGGTGTTTTGGTCTTTTGCACTATTAGGGTTTTCTTTTATTGTACTATATATTGTAACATTTATTTCTTAATGGATAATAATCACCAAATTTCGAAATTCATCTCCATTGAGAGCTTGGCTTTGTCCAAAAATTGCTTAAGGGAGGGATTCCCCTTATTTCATGCAATCGACTTATCTAAGGCGTGGCAACCTTAGTGGCGTCTCCGTGCTAGCAGAACACTTCAAGAATCATCTTAAGGGTTCTCAAAGACAAGTTCTTTGTGGGTCTTCTTTGTGGCCTTGGAAGGGTTTTGTTCCTACAAAATCAAATTTGCGGTTCTTGGGGTTCTGTCCGCTGCGAGGGGTTTGCTTGGCCTAATCCTCCAAGTGAGTTCCGCGTCAACATGGCTATCAAGATAGAAAGGCAACTCAAGAAAAAGTCAACATCCAGATTTGGTACTCAGGCTACTTCTGCATGGAAAGGGAAATGGGTTCCGAATGAGAAGCGAGATGGAGGCTTTGACAAGCCTAGAGGCGAATTCAGTGGAGGCTTTAATAAGCCTAGGGCCGAACCTAGTGCCAAGGGTAAAGAGGCTGCGGAACCGAGCAAAACTAGACCAAAACCTGAGGGTGCAGCTGCTAGAACTAAAGATGTCAAGTGTTTCAAGTGTTTGGGCATGGGACACTATGCTTCACAATGTCCCAATAGGCATACCTTAGTGATTGATAAAAAGAGTGGAGAGGTGTACTCTACCGATAGTGAGGTTGAGGAGGAGATGCCAGAGTTGGAGGATGCTAGTGACCATGAGGGAGCTGCATACCCGCT
Organism: Zanthoxylum bungeanum; assembly: GCA_019454045.1. NCBI lineage: Eukaryota > Viridiplantae > Streptophyta > Magnoliopsida > Sapindales > Rutaceae > Zanthoxylum > Zanthoxylum bungeanum. The sequence goes on from SKCR01026340.1 coordinate 9,077, forward strand.
GGATAACTTATCCTATTGTCAAGCGTGCTTTGAGTGCACTTGTAGTAGAGGATGAGAGTGTGCAGCAGAGGGAGAACATATTCCATACTAGGTGCCTTGTGAATGGCAAGGTGTAGTAATGATCATAGATGGGGGCAGTTGTACTAATGTTGCTAGCACAGCTTTGATTGAGCGATTGGGGTTGAGTTGCTTGAGACACCCGAAGCCTTACAAGTTGCAGTGGTTTAATGATTGTGGGAGATAAGTGTGACAAAGCATGTACTGTTGAGCTTTACCATTGGGCCATACACAGATGATGTCCTATGTGTGTCTCATATTTTTGGGTTGTGGACTTGTGTGGTTTCGATCGTTTATGGTGAGTGTGACTACGAGAAGCGTCGGGAGCTTTGGGCCGACTTGATTTCTAGTGGTAGTGTTTTTGATGATTCTCTGTGGCTTGTTTTGGGAGACTTCAATGCTATTCGCTCTCCAATTGAGCATTGTGGTGGATCTGTGGCATGGCCGGCTTGGAAAGATGATTTGGGTTGCTGTTTGGGTCAGGCTGGTTTGGATGATCTTCAGTTTTCTAATTGTCAATTTACTTGGTTTAATAAGCAGATTCAGTCTCCTATTTGGCGTAAGCTGGACCATGTTCTCTCTAATTCGTCTTGGGAGTGTCTCTTCCCGGGTTTCTACTGCCTGCTTTCTTCCCCCTCGGATTTCAGATCATTCTCATATGGTGTTTAAACTTGCAGAGCTCCCAAAGAGGAAAATTCCCTTCAAATTCTTTGATTTTAGGCTGATCGTCCCGATTTTCTCTCAGTTGTGTCTAGGGCTTGGGACATTGATGTTCATGGTACTCCGATGTTCCGTTTATGTTGTAAGCTTAAGAGTGTTAAGGTGGCCTTGAGAAGTTTAATGTTGAGCATTTCTCTAAGATTCTGAGTAAGGTTTTGGAGATTATGAGGGATTTTTGGAGATTATGAGGGAGTTGGATAGAGTGCAGTGTGCTTTACAGGAGTGCCCCCAGTGACTCTTCTCTGTTAGCTGAAGAAGCTAGTCTTTCGTTACGGTATGGTGACATGAGTCGGGTTGAGGAAGGCGTCAATAGACAGAAATCTCGTGTTCGCTAAACCTTGGGGATCAGAATATTAAATTCTTCTTTACTGCTATGAAGAGTTTTCACTGCCGTAGCAAGATTACTTCTATCACTAAGGAGGATGGGACCCGTGTGGAGGATGATGTTTTGGTTAGAGATGAGATTGTTTCTTTTTTTGAGACCCTTTTGGGCCCCCAACATTGTCAGCATGATATTGATAGGGTTGCCCTTAGATCTGCAATTACTAGGCATGTGACAGCTGAGCAGAGTGAGTCTCTTACCCGGGAGGTTTCGGATGAGGAGATTAAGGCTGTTTTGTTCGCGCTGAAGGACAATAAAGCCCCAGGCCCAGATGGATTTAATTCGGGATTCTTTAAGAAGTCTTGTAGTGTTGTCGGGGATGATGTCATTTGTGCTATTCACTATTTCTTTTCCGCTAGGCATCTCTTGAGGCAGGTTAATGCTACTTCTATTAAAGGGTTATCTATCCTCAAGGAAGATTGTGAGCAATTAAGTCTAAGGCTGAAACCTAAAATTCTTTTGTCAAGTTTATTTAAATTTACCAAATTAATCTTATTAGTGGCCAATTAACAAGACACATTAAACTTAAGACATAATAAGTAAACCTTTAAATTACCAAAACTATAAAATAACCCCTTATAAACCGGTGATATTAGAATTCATCACAATCCTAGATAACTAACTCAGTTACGACACATAACTAGGGCTAGTAAAACTTAAATAAAATAAAAGACGAAATAAAAATGCGGAAAAGTAAATGACGGAAAGTAAATGCTGAAATTAAATACTAAAAATAAATGCTGAAAGTAAATTACTGAAAAGTAAATGCTGAAGTAAATTGCTGAAAAGTAAATTGCTGAAAATTAAATGTTGAATGTAAATTACTGAAAAGTAAATAAAGTAAAAGTACAATAAAAGAAAATGTTAAGGTGATCCAATTTTATTACTTCTATTTTAGATATCTCCCTTAATTAATATATTAACTTTGAATGATAATTACCAACTAGCCATATAAGCGGTATCCAGATTAAGTCAAATTAATAATTAATTACCAACTGACCAATATGGCGGTATCCTCGTTAAGTCAGGTTTTAACTAGTTTATATATTATAATTAAGGGAGATTAATCTAAATTAGTAATAAAAGTTTTACCTTTTACCCCAGCAAAGGGGAGTTACCTCCTCATTACTGAAACGTAAAACTGAAAATTAAAGAAAGAAAAATACTATGCGTAAAAAAAAATTGCGGAAAGTAAAAACTGAAAAGTAAAGAAAAGAAAGTGCGAAAGCGGAAATTAATTACTGAAAGCTGTAAATAAATAAACAATACATCTTCTTAGTATTCTTAAGGAATTCCTTAGAAGAAAATATGAATTTACAAATGAAATGGATTGGTATTTATAGGCAAAATTTTGCCTCCATCAAATCATCCACCAAATCCATTATTAATTACTCCACTAATTGCTCCACTAATTGCTCCACCAAATCCATTATTAATTGCTCCACTATTGCTTATCATATTTGGTGGGGATTTGATAATTTTTATTATTTATTTATTTATTAATTTATTTTTTGCTTTGAAAATGACTTTAATAATTACACACAACACACTTCTGGATGGTTCATCAATTTCGGGCATGAAATCTTCAGAATTCGAAATTATTTAATCTTTCAAAGTTATAGATCTTTGAGTCTTCTTTAATCTGGAACTTGAATCAGCTCAATCCCATATCAGAGTAAAAAGTTATTCCTAAAATACGACAGATGCGCAAAACTGGAATTTCCATAACTGCACTTCGTTAAAACGCCCTTTCAAGTTTCCAATCTCCAAAATTAATATGTCAAGTCCAATATTTGCCATTATTTGACCCATATTTCATCATAAATGATTTCATTGTGTCCCAATATTATTTTATCTGCAAAATAAACTAAAACACATCAAAACGTTCATCAAACCCGAGAAACTAAACAAAATATTAAGTGGAAGGGGCGGTAAATATTGATATATTTTCTACTCATCACACCCCAAACCTAACATTTTGCTAGTCCTCGAGCAAAACAACAAAATAAAATACAATAAAACAAAATTAAAATTAAACTAAGGCACTTTTGTAGGGATCACGGTTGCATTTAGCGTATGCAACAAGCCTTTAACCCCTAGTGTCCCTAGTGGAAGTTGTAGTCTCGTGAGGGCTTGCAGGCAACGATACCCACAAACGTTTTACAAAAGTAAAAAGATAATAAAACTAAAGCACACAAAAGAAAAAAGACAAGAGAAAATATAATAAAGAAGTTAGTGACTAATCAGGTGAAACTCTACTCCAAGTTACTAGTTGTTTTCTTTCTTTCTAAATTATTGAATAAGTAAATTCTCCGATTATATTTACCATTCTCCATATGCACAGCCGATAAAAATATTAATCACCTCATTTTTGCCCATAACAGTCACAAGTGCAGTTGATAAGAGAGTAATATTTTTGTCCTAAAGTTTTATCAGAATTCACACCTTTTATGAGGTCAAATGATTACTAGTATCTAACATGTTGATTGATTGATTTGAAATGGTTGATGATTTTGAATTTAAAAACAAGTAAATAAAATTTCGCGAAAGTAGGTTTAAGAAAATTCAATATTAGGAAACTATCTAGGGTTGTGAATCTTCCAATATTATTTTGCAGTGGTTATTTCATTTTTGTGTAATATATCTGATTACTAACCAGGAACACTAAATTATGCGAAAGCCTCTGTCGATGGTCAGACGCAAATACCCAGTATAACCCAATTGAACCATATGTCTATGTCAACCAAATTACCTGAATTCATTAAGTTTAAGTTCCAATTATGGCTACCCCCGCCCGACAGGTATATGTCTATCCTGTAAGGAAATCTATTAAAGGGTTATCTATCCTCAAGGAATATCGTGAGCTATTAAGTCTAAGGCTGAAACCTAAATTATTTTGTCAAGTTTATTTTAATTTACCAAATCAATCTTATTAGTGGCCAATTAACAAGACGCATTAAGCTTAAGACATAATAAGTAAACCTTTAAATTACCGAAACTATAAAATAACCCCTTATAAACCGGTGATATTAGAATTCATCACAATCTCAATAACTAACTTAGTTACGACACATAACTAGGGCTAGTAAAACCTTAAATAAAATAAAAGCCATAAAGTAAAATGCTTGAAAAGTAAATTGCTGAAAAGTAAATGACGGAAACTAAATGCTGAATTAAATACTAAAAAATTAAATGCTGAAAAGTAAATGCTGAAGTAAATTACTAAAAGTAAATGCTGAAAAGTAAATTGCTGAAAAGTAAATTGCTGAAAAGTAAATGCTGAAAAGTAAATTCTGAAAAGTAATAAAGTAAAAGACACAATAAAAGAAAATGCTGAGGTAAAAGGATCCACTTTTATTACTCTATTTTAGATATCTCACTTAATATAATATATTAACTTTGCATGATAATTACCAACTAGCCATATAGGCGGTAATCTAGATTAAGTCAAATTAATAATTAATTACCAACCGACCCATATGGCGGTATCCTCGTTAAGTCAGGTTTAACTAGTTTATATATTATAATTAAGGGAGTTAATCTAAATATTAGTAATAAAAGTTTTACTTTTACCCCAGCAAAGGGGAGTTACCTCCTCATTACTGAAAATAAAAACTTAAAATTAAAGAAAGAAAAGTATTATGCGTAAAAGTAAATTACGGAAAGTAAAAACTGAAAAGTAAAGAAAAGAAAGTGCGAAAAGCGGAAATTAATTACTGAAAGCTGTAAATAAACAAACAAGATACAAACTTCTTAGTATTATTAAGGAATTCCTTAGAAGAAGTATGAATTTATAAATGAAATGACTTGGTATTTATAGGCAAAATTTTGCCTCTATCAAATCATCCACCAAATCCATTATTAATTGCTCCACTAATAGCTCCATTAATAGCTCCACCAAATCCATTATTAATTGCTCCACTAATTGCTTATCATGTTTGGTGTGATTTGATAATTTTTATATTATTTATTAATTTATTTTTTACTTTGAAAATGATTGAAAATGACTTTAATAATTACACACAACACACTTCTGGATGGTTCATCAATTTCGGGCATGAAATCTTCAGAATTCGAAATTATTTAATCTTTCAAAGTTATAGATCTTTAAGTCTTCGTTAATCTGGAACTTGAATCAGCTCAATCCGATATCAGAGTAAAAATTTATTCCCAAAATATGACAGATGCGCAAAATTGGAATTCCAAAAACTGCACTTCGTTAAAACGCCCTTTCAAGTTTCCAATCTCCAAAATTAATATGTCAAGTCTTATATTTGCCATTGTTTGACCCATATTTCGTCCTAAATGATTTCATTATGTCCAAATATTATTTTATCTGTAAAATAAACTAAAACACATCAAACGTTCATCAAACCCGAGAAACTAAACAAAATATTAAGTAAAAGGGGCGGTAAATATTGATATATTTCCGCTCATCACACCCCCAAACCTAACATTTTGCTAGTCCTCGAGCAAAACAACAAAATAAAATACAAGAAACAATTAGAATTAAACTAAGGCACTTTCGTAGGGATCACGGTTGCATTTAGCGTATGCAACAAGCCTTTAAACCTTTAGGTGTCCCTAATGGACGAGTTGTAGTCTCGTGAGGGCTTACAGCAACGATACCACAAACGTTTTACAAAAGTAAATAGATAATAAAACTAATGCACACAAAAGCAAAAAGACAAGAGAAAAGATAATAAAAGAAGTTAGTGACTAATCATGTGAAAACTTCTACTCCAAGTTACTAGTTGTTTTCTTTCTTTCTAAATTACTGAATAAGTAAATTCTCCGATTATATTTACCATTCTCCATATGCACAGCCGATATAAAATATTAATCAACTCATTCTTGCCCATAACAGTCACAAGTGCAGTTGATAAGAGAGTAATATTTTTGTCTTAAAGTTTTATCAGAATTCACACCTTTTTCCAGCAATGGAATAATTTTTCTATTTTTTCTGATTTTTTTTCTTTGATTTTTGATTTTTTTATTTATATACAATATCTTCCATCTCTGTAGTGAGTGTTGGGTCGGTGGCTCCCAAACCAGTTGGCTTTAGGGCACCAGGTGTTAAGACACCCCTACAGACTTAATTACTCAGACTTCAGATATATATATATTTTTGCAACATCCTTGATCCATGTAGCGAGCTTTGGGCCAGTGACTCCCAAACCAGTTGGCTTTTGGACAATAGGTGTTTAAAACGCCCTTACAGACTTAATAATCGGATCTCAGACGTTTTTTTTTACTCCATCACTTTTTGAGATGCTTTCTCCAATTAAACTAGAGCACTAAAATATTAAAACTTTTCAATTACAACTCATGTCTGTATGTTACTAGCATGTTGATAATACCTGCCAACTGAGCATATGAAGATCCATTTTAGTCAGTATTATGGAGAATTCACAAATTAAATAATTCAAAAGGAAATAAACAAAAATTAACTTGTTCCGAAATAGGTTTGAGATACGTCTCAAGAGTGAAAACTCTTTACTCATCTATCTTACCAATTTCACCTTTTAGTCAAAATAAAAAAACACAAAAACGCAAAATATTTTTGTAATTTTTGAAATATTTTCAATTTTTTATATTTTTCGAAAAATTTTGGCCTAAAAATAAAAACAACACACAACTAAAAACAAGATACTAATCAACTAATTTCCTCCCCCAAACCTAAATGAGACATTGGCCCCAATGTCTTAAACAATAGAAGAAGAGTTTAGAATAGTACTTGGTTAACTGAAATTCTACACAAAAAGTTAAAGGTTAAGATCCAGATTAATCTGACGCCTCTTACCACGATCGTCCTCGGACCAATTTATCTTTGAAAGGATATGGTCAATTTGTGGTTCATAGGCTAAGATTTGGTCAATTAGATCCGGAGCAGTTCTGGCAGTGAAGAGGAGTTTTTTTAAAGGTTTTGACACGAACCCATTTCTCCGGGCATCATCAAGAAACACACAAAGAAAATCATAAAATCCTTCAACGTTGTACAGTCCAAGCGGTTTCTGGTGTATGTTCAGGTTCGCCCAAGATAACACTATAAAAATTTCCTCCAATGTACCCAAGCCACCTGGCAAAGCAATAAAAGCATCAGCACGGTTAATCATTTCTACCAATCGTTCAGACATACCTGGCACGATCAGTTCCTCTCCGTTTTATGGTCCAATATGATTCCCAAAACGTGACTGCTTCCTCATGTACAGCTTTTGAAACGATCCCCATTAGTCCAAGATTGCCTCCGCCATATACTAAGTGCATATTCCTTGTAGCTAAGACTCGACCCAATTCTTGTGCTGCTTCTACGTATTGTGGCTTAACACCAACACTAGTACCGCAAAACACACAGATGTTTTCAACTCGTCTTCTTGAAGTGGCTTCCATGTTTTACTCTAGATGTCTTCAAAAGTGCAATGATGAGTTGAATTTATAACACCTGAAAAAGGTGAGTAAAATAATATCACTAGTACCTGCCAAATGACAATTATTATTTAACAGTAAAATAAATCGTGATAGTAAAAAAAGTCTGGATCCTGTCGGAGAAAATAAAAGAAAACAACAAAACAAATCACAATTATCAGGAAAAGACAAAGAGCTATAATATGTACAAGAAATGTAGCGGCTTGATTGACGTCTATACGTCAGGGACAATCTTCCCATCCAATTTTCTTATAAATTGGCAACAGGATCTTTTGTGTCAGATTCCCAAGACTTAACTGTTGTCTTTCTTTTTGGAATTGTGTATGCAATTTGCGAATGGCTATATAACATATCCACTAGGATGCGTCTCAAGAGTCGAAGATATATTATCTACAGACTCCTTACTCAGACATCCTTAATGAATTTAATTTTGTCTTCGCGATTTCAGACACCATTCCTAAAGAACGACAACGAGTATTCCAATTTCCAGCGTGCACATTTGTAACAACACCCATTTCTTAGCTCTACGTTTCTTTGCATAGGCTTCTTCCAAAACCAGGCAGATGTGAATAAAGAGTCAGAAGACTCACCTGCCAATCGGGCCCGTGCTTCAATTATACCAACGAATATCATTAGGAACACCATGGATCGTTAGTAATCTCATCCGTTCCAAGCGAGCTTTGTAGACTTTCATCAGAGAGTTTTGAGGGAGAGAAGGAAATTGCTTGTGAAGATTTGCGAGAACTTCTTCCATCGTGAAATGACTGTACCTGCAAAAATTAAACACACAAAGATAAAACACACCAGATCACAATATTACAAAAATTGCATGGGTTGCCTCCCTGCGAGCGCTAAGTTTAAAGTCCTCAGCTAGACGTGACTTCTCGAACATTAGGCTGGATCTGAAAGTGTGACACTTTCTTTTTGTCGCTCAAATGATTCTCCCCAGTAGTGCTTGACACGCTGACTATTAACCTTGAATGTTTCGTTGGTGTTGGGATCCAGTAACTCAACAGCTCCATATGGTAAAACCTGAGTGATCACAAATGGACCTGACCACCTTGATTTCAACTTTCTAGGGAAAGGTTTCAACCGTGAATTGTACAACAACACTTACTGCCTTGGTTCGAACTGGCTGTGCACTATTTTTCGATCATGCCATTTCTTGGTCTTTTCTTTGTACAATCTGGCATTCTCATAAGCATGTAAGCGAAATTCCTCCAATTCGTTGAGTTGGTGGAGTCTTTTCTCTCCTGCAGCTTGTAGATCAAGATTCAACTTCTTTAGTGCCCAGTACGCCTTGTGCTCAAGCTCAACTGGCAGATGGCACGCTTTCCCAAACACCAATCGATATGGGGACATACCAATGGGTGTCTTGTAAGCTATCCGATAGGCCCATAATGCGTCATCCAGTTTTGTTGACTAGTCCCTCCTTGTTGATCCAACAGTTCTCTCCAAGATTCTTTTGATTTCCCTGTTTGAAACTTCAACCTGTCCATTTGACTGTGGATGATAAGCAGTGGCAACTTTATGAGTAACTTCGTATTTGGATAGGAGTGCATCAAAGTATCTGTTGTAGAAATGTGAGCCACCATCACTGATAATTGCCCGAGGTGTTCCGAACCGAGTGAAAATGTTCATTTTCAGGAATTTGAGCACCACTTTTGAATCATTGGATGGTAGTGCAATTGCTTCAACCCATTTGGAGACGTAGTCTACAGCAACCAAAATGTACAGGTTTCCGAATGATGGAACAAAGGATCCCATGAAATCTATACCCCACACATCGAATATCTCCACTTCCAGAATGTTTTGCAACGGTCCTTCGAATATCTCCATTCTCTGGCACCTGTCACATTGAAGAGCAAAAAGATAAGCATCTTTAAAAAGAGTGGGCCAGAAAAAACCTGATTGTAGGACTTTGGCTGCAGTTTTATTTCCGCTGAAGTGTCCGCCGTATGGTGACAAATGACAGTGTTGCAGAACATTGTTGACCTCCTCTTGTGGAACACACCGTCTCAATAATTGATCAGCACACCGTTTGAACAGGTACGGCTCATCCCAGACATAATGTTTGACTTCTTTAAAGAATTTCTTCCGTTGCTGAGTTGTCCATTCCAACGACCATTTTCCTGACACAATGTAGTTGACATAGTCAGCATAACAAGGGGCATCTTGCTGTTTCATGGCGAACGGCTGTTCATCTGGAAAAGTTTCTTTGATTGACAGTTCTTTGCTAGCTGTTTCTCCATTCTCAAGCCTCGATAGATGATTTGCCACTTGGTTTTATGTCCCTTTCTTGTCTCTGATCTCTGCGTCAAATTCTTGTAGAAGAAGTATCCAACGGATCAATCTGGGTTTGGCATCTTTCTTCGTTATCAGAAATTTGATTGCTGAATGATCTGTGTAGACCACCACTTTGGGACCCAGCAGATAGGAGCAGAATTTTTCAAAAGCGTACACAACTGCGAGCAACTCCTTTTTAGTGGATGTGTAGTTGAGTTGAGCTTCATTCAAAGTTTTGCTGGAGTAGTAGATGGTGTGGAAAATCTTTGCTTTGCGTTGTCCCAAAACTGCACCTATAGCAAAATCACTAGCATCACACATCACTTCAAATGGAAGGGTCCAGTCTGGTGCTACAATGATGGGGGCAGAAATCAGCTTTTGTTTTAAGATCTCAAAAGCTTCCTGGCATTCTTTGGTGAAGTTGAAAGGCACATCCTTCTTGACATGAATCCAACAACTCAAGGAACATTAGATCCTTTGCAATTGCCAACAGGCCCAATCACACGCAATGGCGGGGCTAGCGCAGAATGCCATGGTCGAGTGTGACAGACAACTCCGGGGCATATTGGCGTCACATGAGGGCTTCAATGGAGTGGGTCCGAAGCTATTTCACTTGACCCAAGTCATACCAGAGTAACGCACCAGCAATCTTGAAGCCGAGTATATTTTTAACGGATCAAGCCGATTCAAGCCCGACACTAAATATTCGGCCAAGACAAGACTTATTGGACTTTATGACACATCATTATGCCTTTATACATGGAATCCACGAATTTGGAGGACTTTTGGTGCAAGGAAACAACTTTAGACAAATTTGGAAAAGTTTTCCACATTTGTTGACTTTTATGATTTTGTGTTTTTACTTTAGACTTTTTTGGCAAAGTTATTTATTAAGTCTTTGTTTGTTATTGATTAAGTCTTTGTTTCTTTTGACTTTGTGTTTGTTATTAAATGTCTATTAAGGGCATGGCCATTTAATAGCCATTAGTTAGCAACTTAGGGTGTTTTGGTCATTTTGCACCCATTAGGGTTTATTTCATTGTACTATTTAAACTCATTTCATCTTAATGAGAAGCTAATCACCAAATTTCGAAATTCATCTCCATTGAGAGCTTGGCTTTGTCCAAAAATTGCTTAAGGGAGGGATTCCCCTTATATCATGCAATCGACTTATCTAAGGCGTGGCAACCTTAGTGGCGTCTCCGTGCTAGCAGAACACTTCAAGGAATCATCTTAAGGGTTCTCAAAGACAAGTTCTTTGTGGGTCTTCTTTGTGGCCTTGGAAGGGTTTTGTTCCTACAAAATCAAATTGCGGTTCTTGGGGTTCTGTCCGCTGCGAGGGGTTTGCTTGGCCTAATCCTCCAAGTGAGTTCCGCGTCACTTCTCCAGAAGATTGCACAGAGGTTTAGCAATCTTGGAAAAGTCTTTGATAAATCTCCTGTAAAAACCTGAATGTCCAAGAAAACTCTGAATCCCTTTTATTGATATCGGTGGAGGTAGTTTTTCAATTGTTTCAATCTTTGCTTTGTCTACCTCAATTCCCTTTTGCGAGATCCGGTGTCCAAGAACAATGCATTTCTGCACCATGAAGTGGCATTTCTCTCAGTTGAGTACCAGGTTGGTATCTTCGCATCTTTGTAATACATGTTCCAGATTTTGTAAGCAGTGGTCAAAAGAATCTCCAAACACATAAAAGTCATCCATAAAAACCTCCATACTCTACTCCAACATGTCTGAGAAGATGGCCATCATGCAACGCTGAAATGTAGCAGGAGCATTACATAATCCAAATGGCATTCTGTGAAAAGCAAAAGTACCATAAGAACATGTAAATGTGGTTTTCTCCTGATCTTTTAGGGCGATGGCAATCTGATTGTATCCTGAATATCCATCCAGAAAGCAATAGAACTGATGTCCCGCCAGTCTGTCTAATATCTGGTCAATGAATGGTACCGGAAAATGGTCATTTCGTGTTGCTTTGTTCAGCTTTCGGTAGTCCATGCATACTCTCCATCCAGTCACCATTCTGGTTGGAATCAGCTCGTTCTTTTCATTTGAAACAACAGTAATTCCTCCTTTCTTCGGTACACACTGCATAGAACTTACCAAACTGCTATATGAGATGGGGTAAATGATGTCAGCATCCAACCATTTGATGATTTCTTTCTTCACGACCTCCTTCATGATTGGATTGAGTCTCCGTTGATGCTCCACTGTAGGTTTGTACTCATCATTCATCAGAATCTTGTGCATACAAAATGATGGACTAATGCCTCGAATGTCTACTATAGTCCAGCCAATGGCCTTCTTGTGCTCTCGTAATACTCTCAATAATTTTTCTTCCTGCTCCAATGTTAGTGAAGAAGAAATAATAACAGGTAATTCAGAAGAGTTTCCAAGAAATGCATACCTGAGATGGCTCAGAAGTAACTTCAGCTCCAGCTGTGGTGGTTCTTCAATCTAAGGCTTGATTCGATCTTTCTTTGGCAGTTCCAGGCTTTCCACTTGTGGTGTTGATTTGAATCGGAATGGTTTGTCAAGGTAGTTGATTCATTCCAGGATTTCAACATCTAGCTCGTTGTCAGTCATGTTGGTGATGCAAGCTTCAAGTTTGTCTGTGGAAGTTGTATCAGTATCCTGAACGATACTATCAACAACATCAATTCTGAAGCATTCTTCTTCCTTTTCATCACTGGGGAATTTCATGGCTTTGAAAACATTGAAGGTAACTTCTTGGTCCTGCACTTTCATGGTCAGTTCTCCTTTTTGCACATCAATCACAGTTTTACCTGTAGCCAAGAATGGTCTCCCAAGAATGATAGGTACTTCTTTGTCTTCTTCCAAGTCAAGGATAATGAAATCTGCTGGAAGAATGAGTTTGTCGACTTTGACCAGCACATCTTCAACAACACCTCTTGGAAATGCGAGCGTTCGACATCAAGTTGTAGTGAGACTGATGTAGGCATTGCTTCTCCAATTTGCAGTTTCCTGTAAATAGAAAAAGACATCAAGTTAACACTTGCACCTAAATCACATAAAGCCTTACCGATATAGTGTTCTCCAATGGTGCATGGGACAGTGAAACTGTCAGGATCTTTCAACTTTGGGGGAAGTTTCCTCTGAATGATAGCACTGCATTCTTCCGTCAATGCTACTGTCTCATAATCTCCCAATCTCCATTTTCGTGAAAGAATATCTTTCATGAATTTGACGTAGCTGGGCATTTCTTCCAAGGCTTCTGCAAATGGAATGTTGATATGCAGCTTTTTGAACACCTCCAGAAAAAGAGCAAATTGCTTGTCCAGTTTGTTTTTCTGAAGTCGCTGTGGAAAATGTGGAGGTGGAGTGATCTGATCTTTTTCTTTTTCCTTTGCTTTTTTTTCCTCCATATGTGGCACTGCATCTTTTGAAACTTCCTCAATTGTTGCCTTGATTCCAACATCTTTGTTGATTTCAGTACCGCTTTTCAAGGTGATGGCTTGACATTGCTCCTTCCCTCGGTTCCTTGGATTTGGTTCTGTGTTGCTAGGAAGATTACCTGGCGGTTTGTAACTCTGAGCATTGGCCAGTTGTCCCATTTGATTCTCCAGTGCTTTGATAGAGGCTGAATGGCTTTGATTCAATACTACTTGATTTTGAACCACAGCTGCTAAAGCATCGTATTTTGCTTCTTGCTTCTTCAACTGGGCCATCACTTCTATTATGCCTGGTTCTTTTTCATGCTCCTGGCTTTTATTTGGTTGTTGGAATCCAGGTGGTGGGTAGTTCTTTTGCCCTGAATTGTTGCTCCATGCGAAATTGGGGTGATTCCTCCACCCTGGGTTATAGGTGTTGGAATATGGATTGTTCCCATGTCTGTTGAAATTATTGACATAGTTCACTGTCTCTTCTTGTTGGTTGTAAGATTCTGACTCAGATACTCCTCCAAATGGTGAACTTGTGGATCCACCATTAACTTTCATGTTAAGAGTTTCCAGTTTTTGCAAATCACATCCAGCTTGGAATTCAATGTTGTGTTGGCTCCAACTTCATAAATTCCTGCAATTCTTTGGATCATGCTCCTTTCTGTTTGCCATAAAGAATTGTTGTTGGCCATTTCTTCAATTAAGTCCCAGGCCTGATCTTCTCCTTTTGCCATCAAAGCTCCTCCAGCAGCAGCATCAATTATGGTTCTCATTATTCCAGAAAGTCCATTGTAGAAGGTTTGGACTTGTAGCCACTTTGCGATCTCATGATGAGGACATTTTCGGAGTAAATCTTTGAATCTTTCCCAACCTTCGCAAAGGGATTCAGAATCTTGTTGCACGAAGGATGTGATGTCATTCCTCAACTTTGCAGTTCTGGCTGGTGGAAAGTACTTTACAAGGAATTTGGTGGCTAGAGTGTTCCAAGTTGTGATGGAACCTGCTGATAGTGAATGTAGCCAAGCTTTAGCTCTGTCTTTCAGGGAATATGGAAAAACCTGCAGTCTCATTGCTTCTTCAGCTGCTCAGTTGTAATTGAAAGTACCGCAAACTTCCAGGAAGTTGCTGATGTGGGCATTAGGATCTTCAGTTGCATTCCCCCCAAACTGTACTGACTGCTGAATCATCTGGATGCATGTTTTGATGTCACACGCATTTGCTGGTAAAGGCGGAAGTACTATACAGGAAATGAAGCCGTCAACCACCAGAATGTTTCTGTCTCGAATGGGAATTGGTGGTGCAACTTCCAAAGGTTCAGGTTCCATGTTAATGATTGCTTCTTGGCCTTCTCGTCTTTCCCTTCTCAACTGTCTGATGGTTCTTTCAATTTCTGGGTCAAACGGTCAGAGTTCAAAGCTTCTGGTTCGTCTCATGTAGTTTCTGAGAACTTGAAACACAAGAAAACAAAAATAATAAGTAAAAAGAAATTAGATACAAGTAACGTATCTAACCCCAAAACTAATAGTGAAAGATAAATAAGTCCCCGGCAACGGCGCCAAAAACTTGAACGGTGCGTAATCACACGCGTATAACGCAAGCGCACGTATCGTTCAAGTAGTGTAAAAAGTATCGATTCCACGAGGACTTAATACCTAATATATTAATTTTATGAGGTCAAATGATTACTAGTATCTAACAGGTTGATTGATTGATTTGAAATGGTGATGATTTTGAATTTAAAAACAAGTAAATAAAATTTCGTGAAAGTAGGTTTAAGAAAATTCAATATTAGGAAACTATCTAAGGTTGTGAATCTTCCAATATCATTTTAAAGATGAAGTGGATATTTCATTTTTGTGTAATATATCGGTTTACTAACCGGGAAAACTAAATTATGCGAAAGCCTCTGTTGATGGTCAGACGCAAATACCCAGTATAACCCAATTGAACCATATGGTCAACCAAATTACCAGGATTCATTAAGTTTAAGTTCCAATTATGGCTACCCCCACCCGACAGGTATATGTCTATCATGTAAGGAAATCTATTAAAGGGTTATATATCCTCAAGGAAGATCGTGGGCTATTAATTCTAAGGCTGAAACCTAAAATTCATTTGTCAAGTTTATTTTAGATTTACCAGATCGATCTTATTAGTGGCCAATTAACAAGACGCATTAAGCTTAAGACTTAATAAGTAAACCTTTAAATTACCCAAACTATAAAATAACCTCTTATAAACCGGTGATATTAGAATTCATCACAACCCCAGATAACTAACTTAGTTACGACACATAACTAGGGCTAGTAAAATCTTAAATAAAATAAATGACATAAAGTAAAATGCTGAAAAGTAATTGCTGAAAAGTAAATGACGGAAAGTAATGCTGAAATTAAATACTGAAAATTAATTCTGAAAAATAAATGCTGAAAGTAAATTACTGAAAAGTAAATGCTGAAAGTAAATTGCTGAAAAGTAAATGCTGAAAGTAAATTGCTGAAAAGTAAATAAAGTAAAAGTATAATAAAAGAAAATGCTGAGGTAAAAGGATCCACTTTTATTACTTCTATTTTAGAAATCTCCCTTAATATAATATATTAACTTTGCATGATAATTACCAACCAGCAATATAGGCGGTATCCAGATTAAGTCAAATTAATAATTAATTACCAACCGACCAATCAGGCGGTATCCAATTTAGTCAGGTTAAAACCAATTTAAATAATTACCAACCGACCAATATGACGATATCCTCGTTAAGTCAGGTTTTAACTAGTTTATATATTATAATTAAGGGATATTATTCTAAATATTAGTAATAAAAGTTTTACCTTTTACCTCAGTAAAGGGGAGTTACCTCCTCATTACTGAAAAGTAAAAACTGAAAATTAAAGAAAGAAAAGTATTATGCGTAAAAGTAAATTGAGGAAAGTCAAAACTGAAAAGTAAATAAAAGAAAGTGCAAAAGCGGAAATTAATTACAGAAAGCTATAAATAAACAAACAAGATACAATCTTCTTCTTCGCATACTAAGAAGATTGTATCTTGTTTGTTTATTTACAGCTTTCAGTAATTAATTTCTGCTTTCGCACTTTCTTTTCTTTACTTTTCAGTTTTTACTTTCCGCAATTTACTTTTACGCACAATACTTTTCTTTCTTTAATTTTCAGTTTTTACTTTTCAATAATGAGGAGGTAACTCCCCTTTGCTGGGGTAAAATGTAAAACTTTTATTACTAATATTTAGATTAATCTCCATTAATTATAATATATAAACTAGTTAAAACCTGACATAACAAGGATACCGCCATATTGGTCGGTTGGTGATTAATTATTAATTTGACTTAATCTGGATACCGCCTAAATGGCTGGTTGGTAATTATCATGCAAAGTTAATATATTATATTAATGGAGATATCTAAAATAGAAGTAATAAAAGTGGATCCTTTTACCTCAATTCTTTTATTGTACTTTTACTTTATTTACTTTTCAGCAATTTACTTTCAGCATTTACTTTTCAGCAATTACTTTCAGCATTTACTTTTCAGCAATTTACTTTCAGCATTTACTTTCAGCATTTAATTTTCAGTATTTACTTTCAGCATTTACTTTCCGTCATTTACTTTTCAGCAATTTATTTTTCAGTATTTTACTTTATGTCTTTTATTTTATTTAAGTTTTTACTAGCCCTAGTTATGTGTCGTAACTAAGTTAGTTATCTGGGGTTGTGATGAATTCTAATATCACCGGTTTATACGGGGTTATTTTATAGTTTGGGTAATTTAAAGGTTTACTTATTAAGTCTTAAGCTTAATGCGTCTTGTTAATTGGCCACTAATAAGATTGATCTAGTAAATCTAAAATAAAATTGACAACAGAATTTTATGGTTCAGCCTTAGACTTAATATCTCACGATCTTCCTTGAGTGTAGATAACCCTTTAATAGATTTCCTTACAGGATAGACATATACCTGTCGGGCGGGGTAGCCATAATTGGAACTTAAACTTAATGAATCCATGTAATTTGGTTGACATAGACATATGGTTCAATTGGGTTATACTGGGTATTTGCGTCTGACCATCGACAGAGGATTTCGCATAATTTAGTGTTTCAGGTTAGTAAACCGATATATTACACAAAAATGAAATAATCACTTCATCTTTAAAATGATATTTGAAGATTCACAACCCTAGATAGTTTCCTAATATTGAATTTTCTTAAACCTACTTTCGTGCAATTTTATTTACTTGTTTTTAAATTTAGAATCATCACCATTTCAAATCAATCAAACAACCTGTTAGATACTAGTAATCATTTGACCTCATAAAATTAATAGATTAGGTATAAAGTCCTCGTGGGATCAATACTTTTTATACTACTTGAATGGGTGTTTGTTATAAATGTGCACGCTGGAATTGCAATACTCGTTGTCGTTCTTTAGGAATGGTGTCTGATAATCGCGAAGATAAAATTAAATTCATTAGGGATGGCTTGAGTAAGGAGTCTGTAGATAATATATCTTCGACTCTTGAGACGCATCCCAGTGGATATGTTCATATAGCCATTCGCAAATTACATACACAATTTAAAAAAGAAAGACAACAGTTAAGTCTTGGGAATCTGACTCAAAAAGACCCTGTTTGCCAATTTATAAGAAAATTAGATGGGTAGCTTGTCCCTGACGCATAGACGTCAATTAAGCCGTAAATATTTGTAGATATTATATCTCTTTATCTTTTCCTAATAATTGTAATTTGTTTTGTTTTTTCTTTTATTTTCTCTGACAGGATCCATACCTTTTTTACTATCACGATTTATTTTACTGTTAACTAATAATTGTCATTTGACAGGTACTAGTGCTATTATTTTACTCACCGTTTTCAGGTGATATAAATTCAACTCATCATTGCACGTTTGAAGACATCCAGAGTAAAACATGGAAGCCACTTCAAGAAGACGAGTTGAAAACATAATTGTGTTTTGTGGTACTAGTGTTGGTACTAAACCACAATACGTAGAAGCAGTACATGAATTGGGTCGAGTCTTAGCTGCAAGGAATATGCACTTAGTATATGGCGGAGGCAATCTTGGACTTATGGGGATCGTTTCAAAAGCTGTACAGGAGGGAGGCAGTCAAGTTTTGGGAATCATTCCAAAACCCTTGGCGGAGGTAAATCTTATTGGACCATCAAACAGAGAGGAACTGATCATGCCAGGTATGTCTGAACGATTGGTAGAAATGATTAACCGAGCTGATGCTTTTATTGCTTTCTCAGGTGGCTTGGGTACATTAGAGGAAATTTTTACAGTGTTATCTTGGGCGAACCTGAACATACACCAGACACCGCTTGGACTATACAACGTTTAAGGATTTTATGATTTTTTTTGTGTGTTTCTTGATGATGCCCGGAGAAATGGGTTCGTGACAAAACCTATGAAAGAACTCATCTTTACTGCCAGAACTGCTCCGGATCTAATTGACCAAATCTTAGCCTATGAACCAGAAATTGACCATATCATTTCAAATATAAATTGGTCCGAGGACGATCGTGGTAAGAGGCGTCGGATTAATCTGGATCTTAACCTTTAACTTTTCGTGTAGAATTTCAGCTAACCAGGTACTATCTTCCAAGCTCTTATTCTACTGTTTAAGACATTGGGGACAATGTCTGACATGATCCAGGCCGACAACAAACCAAAGGACGCATTACAAGTACCAGAATGGCCAATTACGAGGCAGAGGACCAAAAGACTCAGAGAAGCAATGGCGGGATTAGTTCAGAGTTTTATGGCCGACTGCAACAAATAAATAGAGATGCATGTGGGCTTCGATGGAAAGGGCCCAAAACCAATTCACTTGGCCCAAATCAGTTTAGAATAAAGCTTCATAGGCTTTTGAAGACTTAAAGACTTGATATTTGTGTAATTTCATTTTTAAGGGCATTGTTGTCTTTATGCCTTTAGGGTTTCTTTTTGTTACACTATTTAAGCTTACTTTCTTCTTCATTTGAGGGAATCAACGAAATTGTAAACTCAAAAGCTTAAAGCTTTGGCTATGGCCGAATTATTGTAAGGGAGGGATTCCCCTTTTCAAGTTTGAATCGACTTATCTAAGTTTGGCATACTTTGTGGCGTCTCCGTTGCTAGCAAAACACTACAAGGATTCATCTTAAAGGTTCTCAAGGGCAAGTTCTTTGTGGGTCTTCTTTGTGGCCTTGGAAGGGTTTTGTTCCTACAAAATCAAATTCGCGGTTCTTGGGGTTCTGTCCGTTGCTTGGGGTTTGCTTGGATTTCGAATCCAAGTGGGTTCCTTGTCATTTGGTATCATAGCATCAAATTCTCATTTGGGTTCCTTGTCATTTCGAATCTAAGAAAGATGGGACGTGGCGTATGTGCGTTGATTGTCGAGCTATCAACAATATTACGGTAAAGTATCGTCACCTCATTCCTTGACTAGATGACATGTTGGATGAATTGTATGGTTCCAAAAATTTTAGTAAGATTGACTTAAAGAGTGGATACCATCAAATTCGCATGAGAGATGGAGATGAGTGGAAGACTGCATTTAAGACTAAGTATGGCTTTTATGAATGGTTAGTTATGCCATTTGGTCTCTCAAACGCACCTAGCACATTTATGAGATTGATGAATCATGTTATGCGTGCATTTTTAGGTAAGTTTGTTGTGGTTTATTTTGATGACATCTTAGTTTACAGTAAAACAGTAGATGAGCATGTGCTGCATTTGAAGCATGTACTTGATGTTTTACGATAAGAACAATTGTATGCTAACTCTGACAAATGCACATTTTGCATGGATAGAATTGTTTTTCTTGGCTTTGTTGTGAGTGCAGATGGCATCGAGGTAGATGTGGAGAAGGTAAAGGCAATTCAGGAATGGTCTACACCAACTACAGTGACAGAAGTCCGAAGCTTTCATGGGTTAGCGAGCTTCTATAGGAGATTTGTCAAGGACTTCAGTAGCATTGCCGCGCCATTGACTGAGGTAGTAAAGAAGACAGTTGGTTTTCAATGGGGCGAGGCGCAAGAGCGAGCATTCCCGGACCTTAAAGCGAAGTTATGCAGTGCACCCATTTTAGCACTACCCAACTTCGAGAAGACATTTGAGATTGAGTGCGACGCATCAGGGTTAGGTATTGGAGCAGTTCTCATGCAAGAAAAGCGGCCAATAGCCTATTTTAGTGAGAAGCTGAATGGAGCAGCTTTGAGGTACCCCGCGTATGACAAAGAGTTATTTGCGCTTGTGAGAGCACTTGAGACATGGCAGCACTACTTGTGGCCTAAAGAGTTCGTGATCCACACCGACCATGAATCATTAAAACACTTGAAGGGTCAAGGTAAGCTGAATAAGCGACACGCAAAATGGATGGAATTCGTTGAGTCATTTCCTTATGTTATACGCTACAAGCAAGGTAAAGAAAACATAGTGGCCGATGCATTATCTCGCATGTATGCTTTACTTACTTCAATGCATGCACGGATGTTAGGATTTGATTTGATTAAGGAATTATATGAGTGTTATTCTGATTTTGGTGAGATTTTTGCTACTTGTGCAAAGTCATCTTTTGGAAAGTTTTACATTCATGACGGATTCTTATTTAAAGCGAACAGGTTGTGTGTTCCTGCTTGTAGTATGCGTGAGTTGCTTGTGAAGGAAGCGCATGTGGGAGGTTTGATGGGGCATTTTGGGATTACTAAGACTTTAGCTATTTTACATGAGCACTTTTATTGGCCTAAAATGAAACGTGATGTTGAGCGTATTTGTGATAAGTGTCTAACATGTAAGCATGCTAAATCTAAATTAATGCCACATGGTTTGTATACTCCTTTGCACCTAGTGAACCATGGGTTGATATATCGATGGATTTTGTGTTAGGTTTGCCTATGACAAAGAGGGGTAGAGATTCAATCATTGTTGTAGTTGATAGGTTTAGTAAAATGGCTCATTTCATTGCATGTCATAAAACCGATGATGCTACAAACATTGTAGATTTATTTCTCAGAGACATAGTGCGACTCCATGGTATACTTAGGAGTATTGTATCTAATAGAGATGTTAAGTTCCTTAGCCATTTTTGGAAGGTGTTGTGGGCTAAACTAGGCACCAAACTATTGTATTCTACCACATGTCATCCACAGACTGATAGACAAACAGATGTCGTTAATAGGACTTTATCTCAATTATTGCGCACTATAGTTGGCAAGAATTTGAAGAGTTGGGAAGATTGTTTGCCATTTATTGAGTTTGCATATAATCGTAGCATTCATTCTTCTACATCATTTTCACCTTTTGAAATTGTTTATGGTTTTCAGCCACTAACTCCATTGGATTTATTACCTTTGCATGTTGATGAGCATGCGCGGCTAGATGGAAAAAGGAAAGCCGATTTGGTGAAGCACATACATGAGAAAGCAAGAGAGCAAATACAACGGAAGAATGAGCAATATGCTTCTCATGCTAATAAGGGAAGAAAGCGTGTGGTATTTCAGCCTGGAGATTGGGTTTGGGTACACATGCGCAAGGAGAGATTTCCTGAACAACGTAAATCTAAGCTACAACCGAGAGGGGATGGTCCATTTCAAGTTTTGGAACGGATTAATGACAATGCATACAAGCTGGATTTACAAGGTAAGTATAATGTGTCTGCTACATTTAATGTTTCTACCTTAACTCCTTTTGATGCAGGTAGAGATTCGAGGTCGAATCCTTTTCAAGAGGGAGGGGATGACATGATCCAGGCCGACAACAAACCAAATGACGCATTACAAGTACCAGAAGGGCCAATTACGAGGCAGAGGACCAAAAGACTCAGAGAAGCAATGGCGGGATTAGTTCAGAGTTTTATGGCCGACTGCAACAAACAAATAGAGATGCATGTGGGCTTCGATGGAAAGGGCCCAAAACCAATTCACTTGGCCCAAATCAGTTTAGAATAAAGCTTCATAGGCTTTTGAAGACTTAAAGACTTGATATTTGTGTAATTTCGTTTTTAAGGGCATTTTTGTCTTTATGCCTTTAGGGTTTCTTTTTGTAACACTATTTAAGCTTACTTTCTTCTTCATTTGAGGGAATCAACGAAATTGTAAACTCAAAAGCTTAAAGCTTTGGCTATGGCCGAATTATTGTAAGGGAGGGATTCCCCTTTTCAAGTTTGAATCGACTTATCTAAGTTTGGCATACTTAGTGGCGTCTCCATTGCTAGCAAAACACTACAGGGATTCATCTTAAAGGTTCTCAAGGGCAAGTTCTTTGTGGGTCTTCTTTGTGGCCTTGGAAGGGTTTTGTTCCTACAAAATCAAATTCGCGGTTCTTGGGGTTCTGTCTGTTGCTTGGGGTTTGCTTGGATTTCGAATCCAAGTGGGTTCCTTGTTAATGTCTCATTTAGGTTTGGGGGAGGAAATTAGTTGATTAGTATCTTGTTTTTAGTTGTGTATTGTTTTTATTTTTAGTCCAAAATTTTTCGAAAAATATAAAAAAATTGAAAATTTTTCAAAAATTACAAAAATATTTTGCGTTTTTTTTATTTTGACTAAAAAGGTGAAATTGGTAAGAGATAGCTGAGTAAGGAGTTTCCACTCCTGAGACGTATCTCAAACCTAATTCGGAACAAGTTAATTTTTGTTTATTTCCATTTGAATTATTTAATTTGTGAATTCTCCATAATACTGACTAAAATGGATCTTCTTATGCTCAGTTAGCAGGTATTATCAACATGCATAGTAACATACGGACATGAGCTATAATTGAAAAGTTTGTAATATTCAGTGCTCTAGTTTAATTGGAGGAAACATCTCAAAAAATGATGGAGTAAAAAAAAAAAAAAAAAAAAAAAAACGCCTGAGATTCGAGTTATTAAGTCTGTAAGGGTGTTTTAACACCTAGTGCCCTAAAGCCAACTGGTTTGGGAGTCACTGGCCCAAAGTTCGCTACATGGATCAAATATGTTGCAAAAATATATATATCTGAAGTCTAAGTAATTAAGTCCGTAGGGGTGTCTTAACACCTGGTGCCTTAAAGCCAACTGGTTTGGGAGCCACCGACCCAACACTCGCTACGTAAATAGAAGATATTGTATATAAAAAAAATCAAAAATCAAAAGTAAAAATCAGAAAAATCAGAAAAATTATTCCATTGCTGGAAAAAGGTGTGAATTCTGATAAAACTTTAGGACAAAAATATTACTCTCTTATCAACTGCACTTGTGCTGTTTTGGGCAAAAATGAGTTGATTAATATTTTGTCGGCTGTGCATATGGAGAATGGTAAATATAATCGGAGAATTTACTTATTCAGTAATTTAGAAAGAAAGAAAACAACTAGTAACTTGGAGTAGAAGTTTCACCTGATTAGTCACTAACTTCTTTATTCTTTTTTCTCTTGTCTTTTTGCTTTTGTGTGCATAAGTTTTATTATCTTTTTACTTTTGTAAAACATTTGTGGGTATCGTTGCTGTAAGCCCTCATAAGACTACAACTCGTCCACTAGGGACACCTAGAGGTTTAAAGGCTTGTTGCATACGCTAAATGCAACCGTGATCCCTATGAAAGTGCCTTAGTTTAATTTTAATTGTTTCTTGTATTTTATTTTGTTGTTTTGCTCGAGGACTAGCAAAATGTTAGGTTTAGGGGTGTGATGAGCGGAAAATATATCAATATTTACCGTCCATTTTACTTAATATTTTGTTTAGTTTCTCGGGTTTGATGAACGTTTTGATATGTTTTAGTTTATTTTGCAGATAAAATAATATTGGAACACAGTGAAATCATTTAGGACGAAATATGGGTCAAATAAGGGCAAATATTGGACTTGACATATTAATTTTGGAGATTGGAAACTTGAAAGGGCGTTTTAACGAAGTGCAGTTTTGGAAATTCCGATTTTGCGCATCTGTCGTATTTTGGGCATAACTTCTTACTCCGATATCGGATTGAGCTGATTCAAGTTCCCGATTAAAGAAGACTCAAATATCTACAACTTGGAAAGACAAAATAATTTCTAATTCTGAAGAGTAGATGCCCGAAATCGATGAACCATCCAGAAGTGTGTTGTGTGTAATTATTAAAGTCATTTTCAATCATTTTAAAAGCAAAAAATAAATTAATAAATAAATAATAAAAATTATCAAATCACCACCAAACATGATAAGCAATTAGTGGAGCAATTAATAATGAATTTGGTGGAGCAATTAATAATGGATTTGATGGAGGCAAAATTTTGCCTATAAATACCAAGCCATTTCATTTGTAAATTCATACTTTCTTCTAAGGATTCCTTAAGAATACTAAGAAGATTGTATCTTGTTTGTTTATTTACAGCTTTCAGTAATTAATTTCCGCTTTCGCACTTTCTTTTCTTTACTTTTCTGTTTTTACTTTCCGCAATTTACTTTTACGCACAGTACTTTTCTTTCTTTAATTTTCAGTTTTTACTTTTCAGTAATGAGGAGGTAACTCCCCTTTGCTGGGGTAAAAGATAAAACTTTTATTACTAATATTTAGATTAATCTCTCTTAATTATAATATATAAACTAGTTAAAACCTGACTTAACGAGGATACCGCCATATTGGTCGGTTGGTAATTATTTAAATTGGTTTTAACCTGACTAAACTGGATACCGCCTGATTGGTCGGTTGGTAATTAATTATTAATTTGACTTAATCTGGATACCGCCTATATGGCTAGTTGGTAATTATCATGCAAAGTTAATATATTATATTAAGAGAGATATCTAAAATAGAAGTGATAAAAGTGGATCCTTTTACCTCAACATTTTCTTTTATTGTACTTTTACATTATTTACTTTTCAGCAATTTACTTTCAGCATTTACTTTTCAGTAATTTACTTTCAGCATTTACTTTTCAGCATTTAATTTTCAGTATTTAATTTCAGCATTTACTTTCCGTCATTTACTTTTCAGCAATTTACTTTTCAGCATTTTACTTTATGTCTTTTATTTTATTTAAGTTTTTACTAGCCCTAGTTATGTGTCATAACTAAGTTAGTTATCTGGGGTTATGATGAATTCTAATATCACCGGTTTATAAAGGGGTTATTTTATAATTTGGGTAATTTAAAGGTTTACTTATTAAGTCTTAAGCTTAATGTGTTTTGTTAGTTGGCCACTAATAAGATTGATCTGGTAAATCTAAAATAAACTTGACAAATGAATTTTAGGTTTCAGTCTTAGACTTAATAGCCCACGATCTTCCTTGAGGATAGATAACCCTTTAATAGATTTCCTTACATGATAGACATATACCTGTCGGGCGGGGGTAGCCATAATTGTAACTTAAACTTAATGAATCCAGGTAATTTGGTTGACATAGACATATGGTTTAATTGGGTTATACTGGGTATTTGCGTCTGACCATCGACAGAGGCTTTCGCATAATTTAGTGTTCCGGGTTAGTAAACCGATATATTACACATAATTGCTTGGATGACATGGTAAGCCATATGGCTTTGTCTCCAATGGTAAATAAAAATCAATATATTAATCTCATAATCAAAGAATTCTAGAAAACATTAAGTTAACTAATTTAACATAGTTTTCATTTGTGACAATAAATATTATTAATCTTATTAATAATATAAATAAATAAAAGTGAACATATAATTAGACAATCTAATTATATTAGGTTTGCTACAGTTAATCGAGCTAGCACGGGGACAAAATGGACCTACGGTTCCGAGCTCCAATAATTCCGAAATATTAATTAAACTCTTTAATCAAATATTACGAATTATTAACTCCGCGTTATTCCACTAAAAACTCGAAGTTGAACTCCCGTTACTGTAGAAGGATTAAGTAAACCGAACATTTTCGGTGTCCATCAATATAGTCATTACATATGGATATAGCCCTTCACGAATATCTCATAAATAGAGCCGGGTCATAAGTCCGTTAAACCCCACTAAATATTTTATCTCTTAAGCACCATTGATTCTATAATGAACAATTAATTCATAACAATTATGAATATAAAATACTTTCTATCCGTAATAGAAAAGTTGAGCGCTCAAATTGTTCAAGTCCCGAATCAATTCTTAAAAGAGATATGGTATGTTGTTGAGTTCTTCGCGGAATAGGTTCGTAATGAGTCCTTCGCGACATTGGCTCCTCCAAGTTACAAATTGAGTTACAAAATGGACTTATCACAAAAGAAATGAACTTACAACATTTGAAAGAATATGACCTTATGGTCTTACATTTCAAATACTAAAAATAAGAGCCGGAAAAATTAACGATCAACGCAATACATTCATCACATGAATCAAAGTAAACATTCATCACATGAACATTAAAAATCATTCATCTCATGAATCTAATTGTGCCTACTCATCACAACATGCATATTAATAATTTATATCTAATATAAATTATTAAAACTTAAACTTAAAAAGAGAAAGGGTTAAGAACACTTTTCAACTTTAAGCTCTCTGATACCAATTGTAGGAAATGACTTTCCTTAGCGCGGTGGAAGTTGCTTGTGGTGGCACCGGGTCCGGTATGGATCTTAAAAATTTTCTTTGCATTCTCTCTCTGTTGTAGTAGCCAAGATCAATCTTTTGGTGTCTAACACTTGGATCAACCACTCGATCTTCTGAACTATGACTCGAAACCAACAAACTGAAGTGTGGGCTTCACTCACAAAGATTAAACCTCTAAACTATTTAGAGATTTAAGATCTCACAATGGTGTTTGGCTTTAGGAATTTCACAACACTTGTGAATGCTATAACTCTCTCTATTTTCTCTCAAATCTTTTCTCACAACAATTGTGTGAATTAATGCAAAGTGTTAACCTTAGGAAGTGAGAGAAATGGTAGAGATTATATTCTCTTACACAAGCCAACTAACCTTGTCATTAAGCATCTAATGCTTTCCTGCAATGGCCAACACAAAAATGTGAATGCCATACCAAAGCATAAGAAATGTTAAGCTAAAGACAATGGCTGTCATATAGCATTCAATGCTTTCTTTCAATGGCAAACACATAAATGTGGAGGCCATACCAAAGCATAAAATGCATTAGCTAATTACAAAACTATTAGGTGTATCCAAGCCACCTAATAGACACAATTGCTTGGATGACATGGTAAGCCAGCTTTGTCTCCAATGGTAAATAAAAATCATATATTAATAATGATTTATTTACCTTCAATTATGTTGTAGTAATTATCTCATAATTATTACTCACTTGATTATCTATCTCATAATCAAAGAATTCTAGAAAACATTAAGTTAAACTAATTTAACATAGTTTTCATTTGTGACAATAAATATTATTAATCTTATTAATAATATATAAATAAATATAAAGTGAGCATATAATGACAAGAAACCCACTTGGATTCGAAATCCAAGCAAACCCCAAGCAACGGACAGAACGCCAAGAACCGCGAATTTGATTTTGTAGGAACAAAAACCCTTCCAAGGCCACAAAGAAGACCCACAAAGAACTTGCCCTTGAGAACCTTTAAGATGAATCCTTGTAGTGTTTTGCTAGTAATGGAGAAGCCATAAGTGTGCCAAACTTAGATAAGTCGATTCAAACTTGAAAAGGGGAATCCCTCCCTTACAATAATTCGGCCATAGCCAAAGCTTAAGCTTTTGAGTTTACAATTTCGTTGATTCCCTCAAATGAAGAAGAAAGTAAGCTTAAATAGTGTTACAAAAAGAAACCCTAAAGGCATAAAGACAACAATGCCCTTAAAAACGAAATTACACAAATATCAAGTCTTTAAGTCTTCAAAAGCCTAGGAAACTTTATTCCAAACTGATTTGGGCCAAGTGAATTGGTTTTGGGCCCTTTCCATCGAAGCCCACATGCATCTCTATTTTTTTGTTGCAGTCGGCCATAAAACTCTGAACTAATCCCGCCATTGCTACTCTGAGTCTTTTGGTCCTCTGACTTGTAATTGGACATTCTGGTACTTGTAATGCGACCTTTGTTTTGTTGTCGGCCTGGATCATGTCATATAATTAGACAATCTAATTATATTAGGTTTGCTACAGTTAATCGAGCTAGCATGGGGACCAAATGGACCTACAGTTCCGAGCTCCAATAATTCCGAAATATTAATTAAACTCTTTAATCAAATATTGCGAATTATTAACTCCGCGTTATTCCACTAAAAACTCAAAGTTGAACTCCCGTTATCATAGATGGATTAAGTAAACCGAACATTTTCTGTGTCCATCGATATAGTCATTACATATGGATATAGCCCTTCATGAATATCTCATAAATAGAGCCGGGTCATAAGTCCGTTAAACCCCTCTAAATATTTTGTCTCTTAAGCACCATTGATTCTATAATGAACAATTAATTCATAACAATTATGAATATAAAATACTTTATATTCGTAATAGAAAAGTTGAGCGCTCAAATTGTTCAAGTCCCGAATCAACTTTTAAAAGGGATATTCATCTGCTTCTCGTAAGAAGGAGTGAATTTCATATCTATGTAAAACATTCCCAACTACATACCAAACCATATCCCCAAAATACGTAGTTATTGGCCGGGAATGCAACACCAACCTCACCATAGTAAATCAAAGGACATAGTCTGTCATGCAGGAGTTCATAATACACTCAGGATTAAGATCGAATCCATATATGACCATCTATTAGATAAAATGAATTTCTTTGGTTAACGGATATTAAAAGAAATTCGTATTTATCTGAGTCCAGTCCTATATGATCTTATCATACAAGGTGCCTCCATTACCATGTCACTACATGAACGATCCCGGATCAAGGTCGTCACACAAGTATAGAATGGACCGCAGCTATAGATATACCACAAACAAAGTACCCTATTTGTTTGCTCTCTATGGACTATTTAGATTACTAACTTCATACTTAAATCCTCGAAGAGAGGAGAAAATAGCTCTCAACTTTCCCTTCCCTCTCGGCGATTCCCGTCTTAGATCACCGTGATTTTTTTAAAAAACCCTTTGTTTCTTTCAGATCGGCTCTGGTCATCTACTAAACCGATTAACCCCGTGCTTTTTCAAATCGTCTTGTACCCTGTTTTCTTTAAATAACCCGTTGTCTTCTCAGATCGGTTTTGGTCTTCTACTTTTCCGTTTATCCCTTTGTTTTTACAGATATTTTTCTCCTTTCCCTTATTTGCTTTGCCTTTACTGCTCTCTTTCTTCCTCCTCACCCGTCTTTCCCTATGCCTCCGTCTGGTGTTCCTGTTGTGGGGCCGCGCCTCCCTAGTGCTGGCCGCAAGGCTGTCAGGGATGTCTCTGTTGCTGCTAACGCCTCGCCTCCTGTGGATCTTGGCATTGGTTGTTTGAAGCCTTCGACGGGTCTTGCAAGCTCACCTTTGATCTCCGCTTCGGCGCCGACATCAGTGACCAGTTCTAAGCCTTCTGTTTCAGAAGGTGGTCCTGCTGGCTGTTCGGGTTCTTGTCGGTCTGGACATGGCGCTCCTTCTGAGTCAGTCAGCGGTGCTTGTGTTTCTGGACTTGGCGTTGTTGGTACTTCTATTGGCTGTTTGGTCGATGGTGATGTGAGTTTGTTGAATGATATGCGTTTGGGTTCTGGTTCTGGTGTTGATTGTGTCGTTGTTTGTGATCCGGGAGATGGAGTTGTAGGTGGTCTTACTGGCTGTTTGGGTTCTAGTCAGTCTGGACATGGCGTACAATCTGAGTCAGTTTGCACTGCTTGTGTTTCTGCACATGGCGTTGTAGGGAGTTCAGTTGGCAGTTTGGTCGCTGGGGATGTGGGCTTGTTGGATGAGGTTTGTTTGGGTTCTGGCCATGGCGTTGATAGGGGTTCTGTAGTTTCTGGACCTGGTGTTGACGGGGGATCGGTTGACTGTGGTGCTGCGGTTGGCTGTGGTTCTGGAATTAGTATTGATGGGAAACCGGTTAGGGATGTTGGGATACTTGTTGGTGAGATGACATGATCCAGGCAGACAACAAACCAAATGACGCATTACAAGTACCAGAAGGGCCAATTACGAGGCAGAGGACCAAAAGACTTAGAGAAGCAATGGCGGGATTAGTTCAGAGTTTTATGGCCGGCTGCAACCAACAAATAGAGGCGCATGTGGGCTTCGATGGAAAGGGCCCAAAGCCATTTCACTTGGCCCAAATCAGTTTAGAATAAAGCTTTTTAGGCTTTTAAAGACTTAAAGACTTGATATTTGTGTAATTTCGTTTTTAGGGGCATTATTGTCTTTATGCCTTTAGGGTTTCTTTTTGTAACAATATTTAAGCTTACTTTCTTCTTCATTTGAGGAACGAACGAATTTGTAAACTCAAAAAGCTTAAAGCTTTGGCTATGGCCGAATTATTGTAAGGGAGGGATTCCCCTTTTCAAGTTTGAATCGACTTATCTAAGTTTTGGCAAACTTAGTGCGTCTCCATTGCTAGCAAAACACTACAAGGATTCATCTTAAAGGTTCTCAAGGGCAAGTTCTTGTGGGTTTCTTTGTGGCTTGGAAAGGTTTTGTTTCTACAAAATTAATATTCGCGGTTCTTGGGGTTCCGTCCGTTGCTGGGGTTTGCTTGGATTTCGAATCCAAGTGGGTTTTGTCATTGGTATCTAGAGCTCAGGGTTCCAGGTCTGATTTTTCTATCTTCCTTTTGTTTGATTCGTTTTTCTCTGTTCTTGTTATTTTCGTTTCAGTTTTTTTTTTTGGATAAGGTAAGTATTATAACCAAAAGAAAACTATACAAGAGCAAAGGGGCATCCCCCAGGATCTAGAGAGGACATGCCCTCCTAGAAGAAAGCCAAACGGCTACAAGAGATCAACTAAAGATGTCATCGGGCAAGTGCCACGAAAGGTGAAGCCATTTATTGTCATAAGATGGAGTCACCTTACGTAAAGAACTAACACGATTCCGAACATCAAAAACAATATCATATAGAAGAACAGAAACTGGCCTAAGAGGCATATCATGAGTGCGAGCATTCCTCTCCCTCCATATATGGTAAACTGACGCTGCAAAGGACAGACGAACCAGAAGATGATATAAAGAGGCACCGGAGAACTGACAAAGCCACTCAACAGTTTGGCGCCAATCTCGACAGCTCCAATCTAAACCACACATGGCTAGCACAGACGACCAAACCCTCGATGAAAAGAGGCACTGAAATAAAAGATGATCGATGTCCTCACTCGAACAACCACAAAGGATACACCGCGAGCATGAGGATATACCAAATTTCATTAGACTGTCCTGAGTACAAAGGCCTCCCTGAATAGACATCCAAAGAAGAAAAGAATGGCGGGGAATAGATTTCCGGAACCAGACAACTCGGGACCAAGGCATCTCGGGTCTCCTCGACCTCAAAGCATTCCAGGCACAATCCACAGAAAATCTCCCATGTCTATCATCCTCCCAAACCAGCACATCCTCCCTCAAACTAGAAGGAGACGGAAGGTGAGTCTGAGCCAAATCAACAAGAGCAGCAGATCTAGAAGGGGGCCAATGCCAAGCAGAATCAGAGATAATGGAAGCAACTGTCGCCATCCTATCCAAGCCAGAATCATAAATCACTCTCTCGCCCAATGAGTCCTCAATCGGGCCTACAGGATGCCAATTATCAAACCACAATAATGTCGACTCACCATTCCCAATACTCACTCTCATCCGCCGACGGGACCAAGAACGAAGCTCCAAAATCTTACGCCAACTCCAAGAGCAATCAGAAGGACGTGGGATCTCCCAAAAACTTCTCCCCCTCAGTAAATAAGAGTAAACCCAAGTAGACCAAGAAGAAACCTGACCAGAACAGAGAAACCAAATATGCTTGACAATAGCCGCTCTATTCCAAGCTTCCAGACTCTTTATACCCAGTCCCCCCTCCTTAAGAGGTAAACAAATTTTGCTCCAAGCTACTCTAGCCCCAGTAGGGATAAGCGCACTACCCTTCCAAAGGAAAGAACGAAGGATAGTCTCCACCTTCCTAATCACTGACTTAGGAAGAATAAATAAAGAAGACCAAAAACTTGAATGGAGAACAAAACAGACTTTATAAGCTGGAGCCGACCTGCATAAGAGAGAAACTTACAACTCCAACTTTTAGCACGCATAACAATACGATCCACAAGAGAAGCACAGTCAGAGGCCCTAAGTTTAGTAGAGATCAAAGGAACCCCCAAATACCTCACAGGAAGAGTCCCCACCTGGAATCTCAACACATCACGCAGTTGGTCTTGCATAGAAAGAGAGATGCCAGAAGAGAAGAGATGACTCTTAGCTGGATTCGGAATTAAACCTGATAAACCACTGAACTGCCCAATACAATCCTTGATCAAAGAAACAGAGGATGCATCTGCTTTACAAAAAATCATAAGGTCATCTGCAAAACAGAGATGAGTAAGACGGTCCTTTGAACACCGCCAGTGGAACTGGAAACCCGGATCAGTAGCCATATTACGAAGAAGGCCTGATAAAACTTCCATAGCCAAAACAAAAAGATAAGGAGACATAGGATCACCTTGTCGCAACCCACGACCCCCAGAGAAAAATCCATGCAGCTCACCATTAATAGAAACAGAGAATCTCGTAGTAGTCATACACTCCTGAATCCAACCCACCATCCTCTCAGGAATACCAACAGTCCTCAGAACCTCAACCAAAAAATCCCAACGAACAGTGTCATAAGCTTTCATCAAGTCAATCTTAAGAGCACACCTCGGGGAACCGCCATTCCGGTGATAATTCCGAACCAATTCCTGACATAAGAGAATATTGTCGCTAATACGCCTTCCCTCGACAAAAGCAGATTGATTCTGACTGATCACTGAAGGGAGAATGACCTTAATTCTGTTCGCAATCAGCTTAGCAATGCACTTGTAAATGGTGTTACAGCAAGAAATGGGCCTATAATCCTTAACCTGGGAAGGATTAGGAATCTTAGGAATCAGAGCAATGGATGTAGTATTTACCTGCCTCAAAAGACGTCCAGAAGAAAAGAATGAATGAATAGCACATAAGACATCATCCCCCACAATATTCCAACACTTCTTAAAGAAACCTGAATTAAACCCATCCGGACCTGGAGCTTTATTGTCTTTCAGCCCGAACAAAACAGCCTTAATCTCCTCATCCTCAACCTCACGAAAGAGCCATACTCTGCTCCTCAGTCACATGTCTAGTAATAGCAGAATGGAGGGTCACCCTATCAAAATCCTGCTGACGATGCTGAGGACCTAAAAGGGACTCAAAAAAAGAAACAATCTCATCTCTAACCAAAGCATCTTCCTCCACCGGGTACCATCCTCTTTAGTAATAGAAGTAACCTTACTACGGCCATGAAAACTCTTCATAGCGGTAAAGAAGAACTTAGAATTCTGATCCCCAAGGTTAAGCCACTGAACACGAGATTTCTGTCTATTAAAGCCTTCTTCAGCCCGACTCAAATCACCATAACTCACTGAAAGACGAGCTTCCTCAGCTAACAGAGCAGGGTCACTGGGGAAGTCCTGTAAAGCACATTGAACTCTATCCAACTCCTTCCTGATCTCCAAAACACGACAAGAAATTTTAGAGAAATGCTCAACATTAAATTTCTTCAAAGCTGCCTTAACATTCTTTAGCTTACAACATAACCGGAACATTGGAGTACCATGAACATCAATATCCCAAGCCCTAGCCACAACAGAAAGAAAATCAGGATGATCCACCCAAAACTGAAAGAATTTAAAGGGAATTTTCCTTTTAGGGAGCTCTGCAAGCTTAACAACCATAGGAGAGTGATCAGAAATCCGGGAAGGAAGAAAGCGGGCAGAAGAACCGGGAAAATACACTCCCAAGAAGGATTTACCAGAACACGGTCCAACTTGCGCCAAATAGGAGACTGAATCTGCTTATTAAACCAAGTAAACTTACACCCAGAATACTGCAGATCATCCAAGCCAGCTTGACCCAAACAGCAACCCAAGTCATCTTTCCAAGCTGGCCAAGCCACAGATCCACCACTATGCTCAAACGGAGAACGGATAGCATTGAAATCACCTAAAACAAGCCATGGGGAATCATCAACCATACTACCACAATTAAGCAGGTCAGCCCAAAGTTCTCGCCGCTTCTCGTAATCACACTCACCATAAACCACTGAAACTACACAATTCCAAACCCCAGAAATAGGAGTCACACGGCAGTGAATAGCTTGAGCTGAAGACTGAATAATGCTAACAACAACATCACTAGGATTCCAACAAACCAGATACGACCAAACGGACTAATATCAGAATGGCAAAAAAACTTCCAAGAAGGATTAATCGCACGAGAGACATTCATAAGATTAACCTCCTTAACCTTGGTTTCAACTAAACCACACAACGAGAGCTTCTCCTCACTAAAAACCTCCTGACTTCAGCATGTTTTAAAGGGTCATTGAGACCTCTAATATTCCAACAACCAAAAATCATTAAAACAGATGAAAAAAGGCCAAACCCACAAATCAACGTCGACGACCCCCCCAGAAGACTTCCACTTCTGACTCCTTTTCCCACCTGAACCCTTTTTGGATTTGTTACCATAAGTCAATTTCTAGATGAGATTCCAGGGAGTCAACAGCCTTAATAGCCAAACTGTTAACCAACGGAGTAGGCGAATCATAAACTGCAGACGGCGAGCACTCATTTACCTCAGTATAAGGAAGATCCTCACCAAGTTGTGAAGAGTCAATGGAGTTTTCCCCTTTCAAATTACCATCTATCACCATAGAAGCAGTCTCAGAAGAAATCACAGGCAGAGAATGAGTAACCAAAGTCGGATTCAACCCATTAGAAGAACCCTCACCCAAAACAAGAGTTCTCTCAGCAATCAGAGGCACCACATCACTCGAACTAACAGGATGGTTCAAAGAAGTACCCTTACCTTTTTATTTTTAGTGACCGGGATCCAAGCCCCCTCCTGAGCCTTAGCAGAATCAAAAGGAGCATCCTTATTCGTAGACGGAGGATGTGGCTTAGGAATAGCAGGCTGAGGAAGACTTTTAATCTCCTTACTAGGTGCCTTTTTGGGGCACGAATTCACCGAGTGCCCAAAAACTTCACAAGTAGAACATTTCACAGGAACCCATTCAAACTCAACCCTAATAGGAACCCTA
The DNA here is from genome assembly GCA_019454045.1 of Zanthoxylum bungeanum. NCBI lineage: Eukaryota > Viridiplantae > Streptophyta > Magnoliopsida > Sapindales > Rutaceae > Zanthoxylum > Zanthoxylum bungeanum. Next base: position 44,459 of record SKCR01026340.1, read on the forward strand.
GTGCCATTAGGGTATTGGAACACAATCTCCTCGATAAGGGGACTCCGAGCATCAATCTCAACACAAACACGAGCAAAGCTGAGACGTTTCCTGGACTGGGTAATATGGTCAACATTGAGAGGTTTCCCAACTGCACTTGCCACACAGCTAATCCCTTTCGCCGTCCATAAAGAAAAAGGAAGGTCAAAATTTGAGCCAGACCGGGACCTTGAACAAATCCTCCTTAGTCAAAGATAAATTAGAATGCCAAAGTTTTAAAACCAACGGCCTATTAGCCATATGCCAAGGGGCTCCATCCAACACCACACCAGCCTCTTGAAGGCTATTGAATCTAAACAAAAAGAAACCATTCTCGGACGTAAGGACTTCTAACAAACCCATCCTTCCCCATAACTTGTGTGCAATAGAATTGACAGTTTGGAAGGGTAGACGTTTTCCCACAAAATAACCAACTAAAGTATTCTGCCAGTACACACTCCCTTCTTCAAAGACTTCTGCAGGTGGGCATACAACAACTTACCATCAATAATATTAGGTTTAACATAATGTAGAGCAGTGGAAGAAAATGTCGAATCAAGACTGTCAACTCCCACAGAACCATTCAAGGCAGTGGCATAACTCTTAGTACCACCAGAAAAACCCCCATCTTTTACTACAGATTCGCCGGCACCACCTCCTTATGCACACCCAAGGCCGGACACTCTTCTACCGGTCAATTGGGTATCAATCTGCCTCACAGCACCACCAATTACATTAACAGAATCCAACAAGACACTACTATCAGAACCAAGCAAACTCACTGCATCCAACCTGCCTACAGTGCTAACTACAACACCAGAACCCCTATCAGAACCAACACCAACTACACCCACATCTGCCTTAGCTCCAGGAGCACAGCCAACCTTCTTACGGTCAGTACCAGGACCAGAAACACCATTCTCCAAACAACCCACAGAACCCCCCTGCAATAACACAGTCTGAAACCACAACTGGTAGGAAATCATTCACCTTAGCATCACAAATCACATTCTCTGCATCAACTGAAACAGCCACTGCTGAGGATGTCAACACCTCAATACCAGATTTCCCAACAACATCTTGGCCAGCAGCCACTACTGGCTTAGAAACATTGCCCACCAAAATTGAATCAACAATACCAGTAGTTACACTCGGAGACCAGACACCAAGCGATCCAGCAGAGCCACCACCAACTCCATGTCCAATAACACCCTCAACGGAACGAACAACACCAGGGTCAAAATCCAAAATCTCATTATTCAACACATCAATGCCACCTTCACCCAAACAATCGGCAGATCTACACACAATGTTAGTGCCAGGAGCACAATTATCGCTGGGCGAAACAGAAGCAACACCAAACTCAGGCAAATAGGAGCCTGAACAACCAGCAGGAACACCAAAATCACCTTGACCCGGAACACCTGCAACGGCGGAGACAGAATCAGATGGGGAGATAACACCCGACCCACTATCACCAATAACCAAGCTAGAAGCTGAAGCGACTCCTTCTGAGAAAGTCAATGCCGCCGGCGCTGAGGAAGGAACCGAGAGGGCCACGAGATCCGACGATGGCTTCGAGCAAACCGAACCCAGCACAACCTGCGAAGCATTTGAGGCCAACGAAGTAGCCCTAACAGCTCTACGGCCAGTGCCAGGGAGGCGCGGCCCCACGATAGGGAGACCAGAGGGAGGCATAATGAAAAAACGGTGAGGGGGAAAATAAGGAGAGCAAAAGAGGCGAAATTAGAAAGGAAAGGAGAGAAAAAAAGGGGGGGAAACCGGAGTAAAAAGACCAAAACCGATCTAAGAAAATAAAGGGGAAGAAAATAGATCTGAGAAAACAAAAGGGTAACAAGAGGAGAAAGGCACGGGGGAAATAATTTTAGTAAAAGCCCAGATCTGAGAGGAGAGAATCAATTTGGTAGAAGACCAAAGGGATCCAGGTACACGAAGGAGATCTTGTTTCTTGTTTCTGTATTTTTTGTTTTGTTTATTTCTGGATCTGTTTTTGGTGTGTTTGTTCTTTGTTATTTTCGTTTCAGTCCTTGTTGGATCTTGATTATGTTTTTGTTTTGTTTATTTCTGGATCTGTTTTTGTGTGTTCTGCATATCAGTTCATTCCAGTTGCATATCAGTTCATCTTCATCACTTTTTCCAATTCTGGGCTTCTGTTCTGTTCTTCCTATCAGTTCGTCATAGTCATTCTGTTCTTTAGCATATGTTTAAGAAATAAGCATGTTCTTGGCGGCTGTGTGTTTTGTTTCTAAACCCTAGTGAAGTGTGAAATCAGACCCTGAAAAACTAAGTGAAGTCTGAAATCAGACCCTGAAATCTTAGCTTCTGAAATTAGACCTAAAACGTAACCTTTGAAATCTGCCTCTGAAATCAGACTCTGAGTTCAGACCTTGAAACTTAACCATTGAATCAGACTCTGAGATCAGACCCTGAAACTTAGCCTATGAAATCAGACCCAGACCAGTAGCCTCTGAAATCAGACCCTGACCAGTAACCTCTGAAAATTAGACCCTGAAATCAGACTCTGACCAGTAACCTCTGAAAATTAGACCCTGAAATCAGACTCTGACCAGTAACCTCTGAAAATTAACCTCTGAATTCAGACCCTGAAATCAGACCCTTATTCGACTCTGAAATCAGACACTGACCAGCAGCCTCTGAATTCAGACCCTCGATTCAGACCATCATCAGACTCTGAAATCAGGCTTTGAAAACCAGCCTCTGAAATCAGCACCTAAATCAGCCTCTGAAATCAGAACCACATTTAGCATCTGACGTTATCAAAAAAAAAAAAAAAAAAAAAAAAAAAAAAAAAAGAAAAGAAAAAGGGACTTGAGTGATAGTGATCACTTGAGCAGAAAAAAAAAGAAAAAAAAAAGAGTAAAAAAAGTGATTTTTTTGGTTGAATCTAGTTTGTTCCATATTATCATTTAGGTGCCCGTGGAGGGTATTCCATCAAAATTTTTATAGAGGTGCCAAATTTTCTCCCGAAATTGCATACGACCGTGAATTTGCATGCTTATTTTTTTTTCCATTGTGCTAATTGTTCACTTCTTTATTCCAAATACTCTAGTTTAAGTATTATTGATTGAGTCTTCTTCGTTGCTATTCCTGTTCGTATTTTGTTTCCACCTGTCCCATATATATTATTAGACCTTTGTGTTTCATGCTGGCTTGAGGACTACATTTGGTTTGTATTCTTGGATTGAGTGTGGTTCACTTTTGAATTGAGGACGAACTCAAGAGTGGTAAAAGGCAGTGATTGTGAGCACAGTATCGGGTAAAAGCCAATAGAGTGCAAACACGAGTGGAGTGATATCATTCGAGTGTAAACACGTGAGATTGTGAGGATTTAGATATTTGTTTTACTTTCTTGTTATTTCTAATCTGTTTGTTTAGTGTTGAGATGGCAGGTCTAACTACTGATGAAAAGCTTGAGGCATTGGATAGGAAATTTACAGATATGATGGAGAATATGAATACTGCTTTGGAGAGATTGTCCAAGAGTGTAGAGAGTATTCAAACTAGTAGCGGTCCCAGAGTACCACCACCTCAGAATGTACCACCACCTCAGAATGTACCACCACCTCACAATGTGCCACCTCGCCGTGTACCACCACAGTATGTACCACCAGATGAAGAGGAAGCTGAAAATGAGTTTGATGATTCTGATGGTTTTGATGATGTGGAGGAGAGATTTCAGCCTGGGCATGATAGGAGGCCTAATAGGAGGTTTGATAGGAGGAATGATAGGAGGGATAGACGGTTTGATGATAGAGGTGCATTTGATGCCAGAAGAGGGGATTATGATCGGAGAGGATATGGTAGGCGAGGAGATGTAGATGGTGATCTAGGTAGCATCAAGATCAAGATACCAACTTTCCAAGGCAAGAATGATCCTGAAGCTTATTTGGAATGGGAAAAGAAAATAGAATTGATTTTCAACTGTCATCACTACTCAGACGAGAAGAAGATCAGTCTGGCAGCAATTGAGTTTACCGATTATGCTATGATTTGGTGGGATCAGCTTGTCTCTACTCGGAGGAGAAACTATGAGAGACCGGTTCAGACATGGGCAGAACTTAGGGGTCTCATGAGAAAGAGATTTATACCCAGCCATTACTATAGGGAGTTGTATCAGAAACTACAACATCTGTATCAGGGGACCAAAAGTGTTGAGGACTATTACACAGAGATGGAAGTTGCCATGATCAGGGCAAATGTAGTTGAGGATGCAGAAGCTACTATGGCACGGTTTCTAGGGGGCTTGAATAGAGAGATTGCAAACATGGTGGAGTTGCATCATTATGTTGATTTGGAGGATATGCTTCACATGGCTATCAAGATAGAAAGGCAACTCAAGAAAAAGTCAACATCCAGATTTGGTACTCAGGCTACTTCTGCATGGAAAGGGAAATGGGTTCCGAATGAGAAGCGAGATGGAGGCTTTGACAAGCCTAGAGGCGAATTCAGTGGAGGCTTTAATAAGCCTAGGGCCGAACCTAGTGCCAAGGGTAAAGAGGCTGCGGAACCGAGCAAAACTAGACCAAAACCTGAGGGTGCAGCTGCTAGAACTAAGATGTCAAGTGTTTCAAGTGTTTGGGCATGGGACACTATGCTTCACAATGTCCCAATAGGCGTACCTTAGTGATTGATAAAAAGAGTGGAGAGGTGTACTCTACCGATAGTGAGGTTGAGGAGGAGATGCCAGAGTTGGAGGATGCTAGTGACCATGAGGGAGCTGCATACCCGCTGGATAACTTATCCTTAGTTGTCAAGCGTGCTTTGAGTGCACTTGTTGTAGAGGATGAGAGTGTGCAGCAGAGGGAGAACATATTCCATACTAGGTGCCGTGTGAATGGCAAGGGGTGTAGTATGATCATAGATGGGGGCAGTTGTACTAATGTTGCTAGCACAGCTTTGATTGAGCGATTGGGGTTGAGTTGCTTGAGACACCCGAAGCCTTACAAGTTGCAGTGGTTAAATGATTGTGGGGAGATAAGTGTGACAAAGCAGGTACTGTTGAGCTTTACCATTGGGCCATACACAGATGATGTCCTATGTGATGTGATACCGATGCATGCAGGACATATTCTTTTGGGTAGGCCGTGGCAGTTTGATAAGAAGGTTATTCATGATGGGTTCAAGAACAAGTACTCTTTCCAGCATAAGGGAAAACCCATTACATTATACCCACTTACACCTGCACAAGTCCATGAAGATCAGGTTAAGTTGCAACTTGAGCGTGACAAAGAGAGAGCGAAGGGAAACACCACCTTGGGTGAGACTAGTGAGAGTGGTGTATCTGGTGAGAAAAATAAGGCCAAGGCCGTGGGAGTTTCCAAGGGGAGTGTGAGTGAACGTAAGGGGGAAACAAAAGAGAGAGTTAAAAAGAGTTTCTACATGGGTGAGGGTGAAGCAAGGAAAGCATTCAAGGCTAGCAAGCTCATGTTATTGTTAGTCTATAAGGAGCCTCATATTTATTTTACTAACTCTGACCATTTGCTTCCTGTGTCTATTTCATCTCTTTTGCAGGATTACAGTGACGTACTGACAGAGGACATACCTAGTGGGCTTCCACCCATTAGAGGTATTGAACACCAGATTGACTTCATACCTGGAGCAGTCATTCCTAACAGACCGGCTTATAGGAGCAATCCCGAGGAGACAAAGGAGCTACAAAGGCAAGTACGGGAGTTGATGGACAAGGGGTATGTCAGGGAAAGCATGAGTCCTTGTGCAGTACCAGTGCTTCTAGTTCCTAAGAAAGATGGGACGTGGCGTATGTGCGTTGATTGTCGAGCTATCAACAATATTACGGTAAAGTATCGTCACCCCATTCCTAGGCTAGATGACATGTTGGATGAATTGCATGGTTCCAAAATTTTTAGTAAGATTGATTTAAAGAGTGGATACCATCAAATTCGCATGAGAGAGAGAGATGAGTGGAAAACTGCATTTAAGACTAAATATGGCTTGTATGAATGGTTAGTTATGCCATTTGGTCTCTCAAACGCACCTAGCACATTTATGAGATTGATGAATCATGTTATGCGTGCATTTTTAGGTAAGTTTGTTGTGGTTTACTTTGATGACATCTTAGTTTATAGTAAAACAGTAGATGAGCATGTAATGCATTTGGAGCATGTACTTGATGTTTTACGAAAAGAACAATTGTATGCTAACTCTGACAAATGCACATTTTGCATGGATAGAATTGTTTTTCTTGGCTTTGTTGTGAGTGCAGATGGCATCGAGGTAGATGTGGAAAAGGTAAAGGCAATTCAGGAATGGCCTACACCAACTACAGTGACAGAAGTCCGAAGCTTTCATGGGTTAGCGAGCTTCTATAGGAGATTTGTCAAGGACTTCAGTAGCATTGCCGCGCCATTGACTGAGGTAGTAAAGAAGACAGTTGGTTTTCAATGGGGTGAGGCACAAGAGCGAGCATTCCAGGACCTTAAAGCGAAGTTATGCAGTGCACCCATTTTAGCACTACCCAACTTCGAGAAGACATTTGAGATTGAGTGCGACGCATCAGGGTTAGGTATTGGAGCAGTTCTCATGTAAGAAAAGCGGCCAATAGCCTATTTTAGTGAGAAGCTGAATGGAGCAGCTTTGAGGTACCCCACGTATGACAAAGAGTTATATGCGCTTGTGAGAGCACTTGAGACATGGCAGCACTACTTGTGGCCTAAAGAGTTCGTGATCCACACCGACCATGAATCATTAAAACACTTGAAGGGTCAAGGTAAGCTGAATAAGCGACACGCAAAATGGATGGAATTCGTTGAGTCATTTCCATATGTTATACGCTACAAGCAAGGTAAAGAAAACATAGTGGCTGATGCATTATCTCGCAGGTATGTTTTACTTACTTCAATGCATGCACGGATGTTTGGATTTGATTTGATTAAGGAATTATATGAGTGTGATTCTGATTTTGGTGAGACAAGGTGATCCTATGTCTCCTTATCTCTTTGTTTTGGCTATGAAAGTTCTGTCAGGTCTTCTTCGTAATATGGCTTTTAATCCGGGTTTCAAGTTCCACTGGCGGTGTTCTAAGGACCGTCTTACTCATCTCTGTTTTGCGGATGACCTTATGATTTTTTGTAAAGCAGATGCATCCTCGGTTTCCTTGATCAAGGATTGTCTCGGGCAGTTCAGTGGTTTATCAGGTTTAATTCTGAATCCAGCTAAAAGTCATTTCTTCTCTTCTGGTATCTCTTCTACCCTTCAGGGCCATCTGCGTCATGTTTTGGGTTTCCAAGTGGGGTTTTTTTCCAGTGCGGTATTTGGGAGTCCCTTTGATCTCTACTAAACTCCGGGCCTCAGATTGTGCTTCTCTTGTGGATCGTATTGTTATGCGTGCTAAGAGTTGGAGTAGTAAGTTTCTCTCTTATGCAGGTCGGCTTCAGCTTATTAAGTCTGTGTTGTTCTCCATTCAAGTTTATTGGTCTTCCTTATTTATTCTTCCTAAGTTTGTTGTTAGGAAGGTGGAGACGATTCTGCGTTCTTTCCTTTGGAAAGGTAGTACGCTCACCTCTTCTGGGGCGAGAGTGGCTTTGAGTAAAGTTTGTTTACCTCTTAAGGAGAAGGGGCTGGGGATTAAGAGTTTGGATTCTTGGAATAGAGCGGCTATTGTTAAGCACATTTGGTTTCTTTGTTCTGGCCATGTTTCATCTTGGTCGAATTGGGTTCGCTCTTATTTGTTGAGGGGGAGAAGTTTTTGGGAGGTCCATTGTCCTACAGACTGCTCTTGGAGCTGGCGTAAGCTCTTGGAGCTTCGTTCTTGGTCCCGACGGCGGATGAGAGTTAGGATTGGGAATGGTGAGAAGACTTTAATGTGGTTTGATTATTGGCATCCTCTGGGCCCGATTGTGGACACGTTGGGTGAGAGAGTGATTTATGACTCTGGCTTGGATAGGATGGCCACAGTTGCTTCCATTATCTCTGATTCTACTTGGCGTTGGCCCCCTTCTAGGTCTGCTGCCCTTGTTGACTTGGCTCAGTCCCATCTTCCGTCTCCTTCTAGTTTGAGGGAGGATGTACTGGTTTGGGAGGATGATAGGAGTGGGAGATTTTCTGTGGATAGTGCCTGGAATGCCATGCGGACAAGGGGAACCTTGCTGCATTGGTCTCGAGTTGTTTGGTTCCGGAAGGCTATTCCCCGCCATTCCTTTCTACTTTGGATGTCTATTCAGGGAGGCCTTTATACTCATGATAGTTTGATGAGGTTTGGTATCTCTGCTTGCTCGCGTTGTATTCAATGTGGTTGTTCAAGTGAGGACATTGATCATCTTTTCTTCCAGTGCCTCTTCTCTTCGAGGGTCTGGTCGTCTTAACTGGCTATGTGTGGGTTAGATTGGAGATGTCGGGATTGGTGTCAGACTGTTGAGTGGTTATGTCAGTTCTCCGATGCTTCTTTACGTCACCTTCTGGTTCGTTTGTCTTTTGCAGCGTCAGTCTACCATATTTGGAGGGAGAGGAATGCTCGCACTCATGATATGCATATTCGGCCTGTTTCTACTCTTCTTTATGATATTGTTTTTGATGTTCGGAATCGTGCTAGCTTTTTACGTAAGGTGAAACCATCTTATGACAATAAATGGCTTCACCTTTCGTGGCACTTGCCCGATGACATCTTCTGTTGATCTTTTGCTTGTTGTCTTTCGGCTTTTCTTCTAGGAGGGCTTGTCCTCTCTAGTTGCCTGGGGTATGCCCCTTTGCTCTTTGTATAGTTTTCTTTTGGTTATAATACTTACTTTATCCAAAAAAAAAAAAATACTTAAATCCTCTTGTGCAACAACATACACTAAGTCTAAATGTACAAGAGTAATCAAGGTAAACAAGACAATGGGATAATATGCGATATAAATCAAACAACTTTGATAAAATGAATAATGCATTTATTATTATTATAAAAAACAATTCTATTTACAATACACGAAGCTCTAGGACATAAATCCCAATAATCTCCCACTTGGACTAGAGCAAATGAGACATGTCATGTAATCTTAAACCATTTAGGTGACCTTCAAATACTTTAGCCGATAAGGTCTTTGTAAACGGATCAGCCAGGTTGTTTGCAGATGGAATTTGTGTGACAGCGACATCTCCTCTCTGCACTATCTCCCTGATGAGGTGATATTTCCTCTTAATATGCTTACCCCTCTTGTGGCTTCTTGGTTCTTTGGAGTTCGCCACCGCACCACTACTATCGCAATCAAGTGTGAATGGTTTATCCATATCTGGAACAACTTCCAGATCTTCCAAGAACTTACGGAGCCAGACTGCTTCCTTATCTACTTCACAAGCTGCTACATATTCAGCCTCCATGGTGGAGTCAGCAATAAAAGATTGCTTAATGCTCCTCCATACTATAGCCCCACCACCTAGGGTGCACACTGATCCAGATGTTGATTTCCTAGAATCGACATCCGTCTGAAAATCAGAGTCAGTATATCCTCTCAGAATCATATCCTGACTTGTATATACAAGCATATAATTTCCCGTTCTCCGAAGATACTTGAGAATATGTTTCACCGCTACCCAATGATCTAATCCTGGGTTGGATTGAAATCTAATGACTACTCCCACTGCAAAACAGATGTCTGGTCTCGTGCATAACATAGCATACATAAGACTCCAACTGTTGAAGCATATGGTATATGTCTCATCTCCTCAACTACTTGAGGTGTCTTAGGAGACTGTTCCTTAGACAAATGAATTCCATGCCTGAAAGGTAAATTACCTTTCTTGGAATTCTGCATACCAAATCGCACAAGAATCTTGTTGATATAGGTTGCTTGAGACATCGCTAACAGTCATTTCTTGCGATCCTGAATGATCTGGATCCCAAGTACATAACTTGCCTCTCCTAAATCTTTCATTTGGAATTGGTTAGCTAGCCAGATTTTCACATCCGATAATATCTTTACATCATTCCCAATGAGTAAAATATCATCAATGTATAACACAAGGAAAACCACCTTCCCATCAATGATGCGCTTGTAGACACAAGGCTCATCGATGTTCTGCTGAAAGTTATAAGACTTGATCGTAGTATCAAACCTTATGTTCCAAGATCTAGATGCTTGCTTAAGTCCATAAATGGACCTTTGCAACTTGCAAACTTTTTGCTCTTGACCTTGGGTAATGAACCCCTCTGGTTGTACCATATAGATACTCTCATCAAGATTACCATTCAAGAATGCAGTCTTGACATCCATTTGCCAAATCTCATAGTCATAATATGCGGCAATGGAAAGAAGAATCCTGATGGATTTAAGCATGGCTACTGGCGAGAAAGTTTCTTCATAGTCAACTCCCTATTTTTGGGTATAACCCTTTGCCACTAGCCTAGCCTTGAAAGTCTGTACTTTCCCATCTATTCCTCTTTTTCTCTTGTAGATCCACTTGCAACCTATGGGTTTTACTCCATTAGGTTGGTCTACAAGTTCCTAGACTGAGTTAGAGTACATAGACTCCATCTCGAGGTTCATGGCTTTGAGCCATTCCTCTTTATCAGTATCTTCCATTGCACTATGATAGGTCAATGGATCATCTATACCATCACAAGATGCAACAACTTGCACCTCACCATTTCCTAGATAGCTTTCAGGTTGTCTTACAACCCTCCCACTACGTCTAGGTGGTATGGTATCCTGATAAACTTGCATCTGACTTTCAGATGTAGAAGGTATAAGTCTTTGTCAACATTTGACAATGGTGTACTGGTCGTACCAGCAAGTAACTCCTCAAGTAACACTTTACTTCGAGGTTTGAACTCTCTCATATAGTCCTCCTCAATAAATGTAGCATTTGTCGACACAAATACTTTATTATCTTTTGGACTATAAAAGAATCCACCCATAATTTCCTTAGGATAGCCTACAAATAGGCACACATGTGAACGTGGTTCCAACTTAATAGTCTTGTTCTTTAGCACATGTGCCGGACACCCCCATATGCGAAAATGTCACAAACTAGCTTTACGACCATTCCACAACTCTAAGTGAGTCTTAGAAATAGACTTAGAAGGAACTACATTCAGGATATACATTGCAGTTTGCAATGCATACCCCAGAATGAACTAGGTAGAGTGTTATAACTAAACATTGATCTTATCATGTCTAGTAGGGTTCGATTTCTCCTTTCTGCAATACCATTTTGTTGTGGTGTTCCAGGTGCTGTGAGCTGTGAAACAATTCCATGTTAAACTAAGAATTCCTCGAAATCTCTATCAAGGTATTCTCCTCCACGATCTGATCGTAGAATTTTGATGCTTTAACTAACTGGTTCTTAACCTCAGCACGATACTGTTTGAACTTTTCAAATGTATCTGACTTGTGCTGCATTAGGTAAACATACCCATATTGAAATAATCGTCAATGAAAGTGACGAAGTATTCAAAACCACCTCGGGCTTTTACATTCATCGGTCCGCAAACATTCGAATGTATTAGCTCAAGAGTTTCTTTGGCTCTTATCCTTTTTCTAGTAAAAGGTCGCTTGGTCATTTTGCCTTCTAGACAGGATTCACAGACAGGTAAAGTACCAAGTTTTAACTGATTTAAAACTCCGTTCTTAATTAGTCTATCTATCCGGTCAAGATTAATGTGACCAAGTCTAAGGTGCCATAAATAGGTATCATCATGAGAAATCTTTTGCTGTTTAGTTTTAGATATTTCAATCTTAAACATTTCAGTATTAAGCAGTGATTCATGCATTAACGGCCTTAATACATATAGATTATTTTCAGAGTTTCCCGTGCATATATTTAATCCATTTCTACTAATAATAACTGACTTATTATTAAACATTGTATCTTGTTTGTTTATTTACAGCTTTCAGTAATTAATTTCCGCTTTCGCACTTTCTTTATTTACTTTTCAGTTTTTACTTTCCGCAATTTACTTTTACGCACAATACTTTTCTTTCTTTATTTTCAGTTTTTACTTTTCAGTAATGATGAGGTAACTCCCCTTTGCTGGGGTAAAAGGTAAATTTTTTCATTAAAATTCAAATTTGAAACTCCCACTGCTCTTGCTGAAACAGCATCCACTGTCCCAACTCTCATGGTAAAGCTACCTTCAGTAAGGTCCATCCATGGTCAAGTAGCTGCAAAGAACAACAAACATGGTTAGTGGCACCAGAATCAACAATCCATATGGATTTATCATCCTCCACCAAAAGAGACTCAATGACAAGTAAATCATATTTACCTATATTCTTCTTCTCTTTAAGCTCTGCAAGGTATTTTGGACAATTCCTTTTCCAATGCCCTTGTTGTTCACAATGGAAATATTTTCCTTTGGCTTTGGTTCATTTGGAGCTTTTATTGTTCTTCTTTTTCATTGGTTTTACCTTTGCCTTCCAATTGCCTTTCTTCTTCTTCTTTGCAGATTTAGAAGATTCGTCAACATTTGCCTCGGCATTGGGCCTACGAGGACCGATCATAACAGACTCGTAATTGGTGAGCTCATTCAGCAGTTCAGTCAATGTGAAAGTCAACTTGTTAATAGAACAGTTGCTTTTAAACTGCAGGAAACTCTTCGGAAGGGTTTCCATGATCATTGTCACCTGGCTTTGCATATTAATACGTGCACCATGGGTTTCAGCCATATTAAGATGAGCCATCATCCTTAACACATGGTCTCGGACTGATGTGCCTTCCTTTATTCTAGCGTCAATACAGAGGCAATTGCCTCATGTTGTTGTCGGTCTGAAGGTTTCCCAAACATGTTCTGTAATGACTGCATAATCATTGATGCTGTCGTCATAGGCTCATGCTGTGCAGTAAGAACCTCAGACATGGATGCTATCAAATAGCTATGGGCTTTCTCATCAGCTTTAATCCAATTATTATAGGCATTACGTGCATCTCTGCCAGCATTAGGTGCTGCTCAGGAGGACATTCATCCATTAGGATAAATTTAAGGTCTTCACAGACCAATATAACATTCATGTCACTTTTCTATTTAACATAATTATCCCCGGTTAATTTTTCTTGTTGTTTGATAATGGAGATTATTGCAGATTCCATGGCTGAAAAAATAATAAACGCGCATTCAATATTCATTCGTCGCATATTAAAATTGTCAAACATTTAGGCATAAAATTAAACATGATGCATGATCAATGTATAATGAATTATAAACCTAAAAGAATTATCATGCCACAGTTATCTATCATCCCACAAATAAGTGCCGCTGTAAGGTAGGTTAAGTATTCGCATGATAGATTGAGACATTCTCCATTGATTAATATATCTGAAATAACTCTTATTCCTATATTAATCAACTACCGTTATTTTGATCAAGGAAGCTTTGATTAACAACTTAATCATTCCTTTGTGAGTGTGACCCATTATTTCGGAACCCTTGAACTTAACTAGTGAAGTGCCGCCGTAGGGTAGGTCAAATCACCAGATACATCTAGAGTCTCTATCTTTTCAAAATCCAAACCTGATATTGACCCAAAAAGGATACCATCCGTAGGGGGACGAAAGCAAAGCCGTCCCGAGAAGCCTATTGAATCTCACGTTTCTGGATAACAATGGAGATCGCGGGATATATTGTGGTATACCCCTCTCCCACTCACTATTAAAAAAATTAAGGTTTCTATCTCACTAGTATTTTATGAATCTTAGATTATGCTCGGCTAAAGTCATAACCTTAATTAATACTAGTTGATGATATACTGATCTAACCAATTTTAACTTTTAAAATTTTATTCACTAATCCCAATTAGTCTCTACTAACCAATTAACTAATTTAATCAAGTTTCTTAAGTGATCTAATCAATTTTAACTTTTAAAAAATTAGTTCACTTATAGGTATTAAAATTTTAGAATTCAACTAATGGACTATATGTCATCAAACCATTTAATAGATTAAAAATACGTTATTTACTCCAAAGGTACGTGGAATTGTATCCCAAGTGCAAACCAAATTACCGTCCATTCGGAAGCGAATATGGAATTTATATTCGGGTTTCCATCCGATATACCAAGGAAAATAATGTACTCAATTAGTCCATTTGTTCTTAAACTTGAATTCGTAATTTTTAAACCTTTAAACTAATTAATCTTATTAATTCGTTAACATGCATCTTCTATTCTAATTTAACTTTTAAATTTACATAAAATCATATTTTATGACTTGAATATCATGCATGTCTACATGTTATGGCATGTGAAAATGCAAGAGTATGCACCCTAGGCTATATGACATGTTAATAAATAATTTAAAACACATATATATGCCAAGGTCTGGGCTAAACACGTTCGTGTAGCATTCTTTGGGCGTTCGAACGTTTCCAGGCAGTAGCCAAACGTTTGAGTTGCGTTGGCTGGCGTTCGAACTCTATCGGTCTGGTGATCGAACACTTGAACTTCATTTACTCTGTTCCGGAGCTTTCGGACTCCGTTTTGGTCCCCGTTTTTTTCTACGGACTCATAACGGAATGAAGTTTCACATATATACATAAATTGCGTTAACCGGCTCTTATTTATTTTTAAAAAAATACTAATCTAATTAGTACAATAAATCCAAGGCATTCATTGGTCTTCAAATTTTGCTCCATGGTATGTTGTTGAGTTCTTCGCGGAATAGGTTCGTAATGAGTCCTTCGTGACATCGGCTCCTCCAAGTTACAAATTGAGTTACAAAATGGACTTATCACAAAATAAATGAACTTACAAGGATTGAAAGAATATGACCTCATGGTCTTACATTTCCAATACTAAAAATAAGAGCCGGAAAAATTAACGATCTACGCAATACATTCATCACATGAATCAAAGTAAACATTCATCACATGAACATTAAAAACCATTCATCTCATGAATCTAATTGTGCCTACTCATCACAACATGCATATTAATAATTTATATCTAATATAAATTATTAAAACTTAAACTTAAAAAGAGAAAGGGTTAAGAACACTTTTCAACCTTAAACTCTCTGATACCAACTGTAGGAAATGACTTTCCTTAGCGCGGCGGAAGTTGCTTGTGGTGGCACCGGGTCCGGTATGGATCTTCAAAATTTTCTTTGCCTTCTCTCTTTGTTGTAGTAGCCAAGATCAATCCTTTGGTGTCCAACACTTGGATCAACCACTCGATCTTCCGAACTATGACTCGAAACCAACAAACTGAAGTGTGGGCTTCATTCACAAAGATTAAACCTCTAAACTATTTAGAGATTTAAGATGTCACAATGGTGTTTGGCTTTATGAATTTCACAACACTTGTATTCGCTAGAACTCTCTCTATTTTCTCTCAAATCTTTTCTCACAACAATTGTGTGAATTAATGCAAAGTGTTAACCTTAGGAAGTGAGAGAAATGGTAGAGATTATATTCTCTTACACAAGCCAACTAACCTTGTCATTAAGCATCTAATGCTTTCCCGCAATGGCCAACACAAAAATGTGAATGCCATACCAAAGCATAAGAAATGTTAAGCTAAAGACAATGGATGTCATTAAGCATTCAATGCTTTCTTTCAATGGCAAACACATAAATGTGGAGGTCATAGCAAAGCATAAATTGCATTAGCTAATGACAAAACTATTAGGTGTATCCAAGCCACCTAATAGACATAATTGCTTGGATGACATGGTAAGCCATATGGCTTTGTCTCCAATGGTAAATAAAAATTGATATATTAATAATGATTTATTTACCTTCAATTATGTTGTAGTAATTATCTCATAATTATTACTAACTTGATTATCATAATCAAAGAATTCTAGAAAACATTAAGTTAAACTAATTTAACATAGTTTTCATTTGTGGATAATAAATATTATTACTCTTATTAATAATATATAAATAAATATAAAGTGAGCATATAATTAGACAATCTAATTATATTAGGTTTGCTACAATTAATCGAGCTAGCATGGGGACCAAATGGACCTACGGTTCCGAGCTCCATTAATTCCGAAATATTAATTAAACTCTTTAATCAAATATTACGAATTATTAGCTCCGCGTTATTCCACTAAAAACTCGAAGTTGAACTCCCGTTACCATAGATGGATTAAGTAAACCGAACATTTTCGGTGTCCATCGATATATTCATTACATATGGATAGTGGCATTTTGACTCTATCCTCATTGGAAAATTTTATTAAACATAATTCACTTCATGAATGTCTGTAGAAACTTTGTGTTTTTTGATATGGCTTCCGTAAAAAAGAACATTATCGCTGAACTCAACAAGTGTGAGAAACTGAATGGCGATAATTATGAAATTTGGAGCATGAAAATCCAATATGTGCTAGAAGAACAAGAGGTTCTTGAAACCCTGAAAATGAGTGGATGAACCTGAACATGGCACTACGGCCCAACACAGGCGAGACCGAGAGGCTTATGAGGCCTGGAAGAAAAAGAATTTCATTGCCCGCATTACGTTACTAAGCAGTATGGATAATGACCTAATGAAAGAGTTCAGGAAATATGACATGGCTAAGGACATGTGGTCCACACTAGCCGAAAAGTTTGGTAGTACATCAATAACCAAACTCAGGTCATTGACAATCAAGTTTGACACATACAAGAAACGCCCTAAGTTCACTATGTCAAAACACTTGGGGCAAATGTCAAACATGATTACTGAACTGGCAAATGCTGGTCATGTTCTTACAGATGAACAGAAAGTCCAAGCGATCATTTGTTCTCTTCCAAATAGCTGGGAGCATATGAAGATGCATTTGACCCACAATGAGAGCATCAAGACCTTTGATGATGCTAAACGTCACCTTGAATAGATGTGACCGACTTACGACCGCTAAGTCAAATACTGAAGTGTATATGACAAAAACTAGCAAACCTGGGGGTTTCAAGAAGAAAAGAAAATTTCATGGTGGTGGGTTCCAGTTCGGAAAAGAATAAAATTCTCCCAAGCCAGAAAAGAAACAGAAAAATAATCAACATGGGAAAGAAAACGTCCTACCAAAAAGAAAAACATGGCAAAGGTTAAATGCTATAACTGTGGTAAGAAAGGTCATTTTGCTCGTGACCGCACTGAGCCTAAAAATGTGAATACCTTTCATGCATATTTAAATGAAATATGTGTTTCAAGTTCAATCTTTCTAACTAAATCTAATCCTTTGTGGACTGTAGACTCAGGAGCCACAGAGTATATAGCGAATGATAGAGATGCATTCGTGGAATTTCAATGAATTTCACCTGGGGTGAAGTGGATATATGTTGGCAACAACTCACGGGTTGAAGTCAAAAGAATAGAAACATGCAAGTTAGTCATGCATGGTGGAAAAACTTTACTACTACATGATTTTTACTACTACATGATGTATTGTTTGCTCCACAAATTCGTCGAAATTTAGTTTATGTGTTGGTTTTGGTTAATTTAGGTTTCAATTTGAACTTTTATAAATTTGGAGTTGATTTGTACTTAGGTACAATAGACTATGGTTCTGGTTATTTTCTTGATGGTTTTATTGTATTGAATATTGAATGTTTCAATCACAATTCTAGTTTTTCATTTGTTACTTCATCTGTCAGTGATGATAGTGATGTAACTGTGTGTCATGCTAGACTTGGCCACATTGGCCAGCAAAGAATGAATAGATTAGCCAAAGAATGCTTTCTAGGAAACATTAAGAAGGTAGATTTGTCAACCTGTGAATATTGCTTGGCTGGAAAAACTACTATAAAACCATTTGGAAAAGGTACTAGAGCAGAATTTCCATTACAATTAATCCATTCAGATATATGTGGTCCAATGAATGTCAAAGCAAGGCATGAAGCATCTTATTTCATCACATTCATAGATGATTTTACACGCTTTAGTTATGTCTATTTGATATTAACCAATTGAGATTGTCTCGATCTATCATGCAAGTACTTGATCTACCCTACGGTTGCACTTACTTGT
Source organism: Zanthoxylum bungeanum (assembly GCA_019454045.1). NCBI lineage: Eukaryota > Viridiplantae > Streptophyta > Magnoliopsida > Sapindales > Rutaceae > Zanthoxylum > Zanthoxylum bungeanum. The sequence continues at coordinate 62,405 of SKCR01026340.1, forward strand.
GGGATGATAGATTTCCATGGTATAGTAATTTTCTTAGGTTTCTAATTCGTTATTCATGGTTCATGCATCATGTTTAATTTTATGTCAAAATTGTTTGATAATTTTATTATGCGATGAATGAATGTTAAATGCATGTTTATTTTTCAGCCATGGTTTCTCCGATTATTTCCATACTCTCAAATGATAAATTAACTGGAGAAAACTATGTTAAGTGGAAAAGTAACATGAACGCTATTCTGGTCTGTGAAGACCTTAAGTTTGTCCTGATGGAGGAGTGTCCTCCCGAGTCAGCCAGAAATAATGGCCAAGTTGTGCACGATGCCGACTAGAAATGGGTCGCAGCTAATGAGAAAGCCCGCTGCTACTTGCTACCAGAGATGTCTGAGGTTCTTGTTGTAAAGCATGAGCCTATGGCTTCAGCATCTCAGATGATGGAGTCATCGCAGGGCATGTTCGGGCAGCCTTTGGAGCGTCAACATAATGAGGCTATGTTCTCAGCGATGACTACTAGGATGAAGGATGAGACATCAATCCGAGAGCACGTCTTGAGGATGATGACCTATCTCAACACTGCTAAAACCCTTGGAGCTCTATTGACGAGCGTAGCCAGATTACCATGATTATGAAAACTCTTTCGAAGAGTTTCCTGTAGTTTAAAAGCAATTTTGTTATGAACAAGTTGACTTTTACATTGACCCAACTGCTTAATGAGCTCACCCACTATGAGTCCATGCTTGTGGATACTCGTAAGCCCAGTGCTGAGGCAAATGTTACCGAGTCTTCTAAATTTGTAAAGATGAAGAAGAAAGGAAATGGGAAGATTAGCTAATCACATGAAGAAGAACAAGAAAGGCTCCAATGATGCCAAACCCAAGGGAAAATGTTTCCACTGCAATAAGAACGGGCATTGAAAAAATAATTATCCTAAATACCTTGTTGAGCTAAGGAGAAAAAGGCTATAGGTAAATATGATTTACTTGTTATCGAATCTCTATTAGTGGAGGATGATAAATCCGCTTGGATTGTTGATTCTGGAGCCACTAACCATGTTTATTCTTCTTTACAGCTACTTGACTCATGGAGTGACCTTGTTGAAGGTGACTACACCATGAGGGTCGGGATAGCGGATGCCGTTTTAGCTAGATCAGTGGGAGTTTCCAATTTAAATTTTACAAATAATAGTTATTTAAATTTTAACAATGTGTTATTCATTCCGATTTTTCTCGAGAATTTGATTTATGTTTCTAAACTCTTGAATGATTGTTTTCAGTTTCTTTTAGTAGCAATTTTGTTATTATTGGTAGAAATGGATTAACCATATGCAGAGGAAAACTCAGAAAATAACTTGTATATGTTAAGACCGTTAACACAAAGGTCACTGCTCAACGCTGAAATATTTAAGGTTGAGAAACCTAAAACTAAACGGCAAAAGATTTCTCATGATGACACATATCTGTGGCATCTTAGACTTGGTCATATCAACCTTGACCGGATAGATAGGTTGATAAAGAACGAAGCCTTAAACCACTTAAAACTCCGAACTTTACCAGTTTGTGAATCTTGTTTAGAAGGAAAAATGACCTTCCTTTTACTGGAAAATGTATAAGAGCCAGTCAACCACTTGAGCTTATACATTCGTACATTTACGGACCGATTAGTGTAAGAGCCAGAGGTGGTTATGAATACTTCATCACAATTATTGACGATTATTCAAGATATGGGTATGTTTACCTAATGCAGCATAAGTCAGTTACTTCTGAAAAGTTCAAAGAGTAGCGTGCTGAGGTTGAGAACCAGTTAGGTAAAACAATCAAAACTCTACAATCAGATCGTTGAGGAGAGAATACCTTATCAGAGATTTCGAGGAATTCTTGGTTGAGCATGGGATAGTATCCCAGCTTACAGCACCTGGAACACCACAGTAAAATAGTGTTACAGAAAGGAGAAATCGGACCCTACTAGACATGATGAGATATATGTTTAGTTATAGTTCACTACCTAGTTCGTTCTGGGGATATGCATTGCAAACTACAATGCATATCCTCAATGTAGTTCCATTTAAGTCTGTTCCTAAGACTCCCTTAGAGTTGTGGAGTGGTTGTAAAACTAGTTTACGACATTTCCGCATATAAGGGTGTCCAGCACATGTGCTGAAGAATAAGCTACTAAGTTGGAGCCACGTTCTCAGGTGTGCCTATTTATAGGCTATCCTAAGGAGACTAAGGGTGGATTCTTCTAGAGCCCTGAAGATAATAAAGTGTTTGTATCGAAAAATGCTACATTTCTAAAGGAGGACTATATGAGGGAGTTCAAACCTCGAAGTAAAGTGTTACTCGAGGAGTTACTTACTGGTTCGACCAGCACACCATCGTCAACGATATTTGAAAAACACATAACGTCTTTAACATCTGAGCGTCAGATGCAAGTTCATCAGAATGATCTACCACCTACACATAGTGGGAGGGTTGTACAACAACCTGATTGCTATCTAGGAGTTGGAGAGGCATAAGTTGTCACATCCAGCGATGGTATAAATGATCCATTGACCTATCATAGTGCAATGAATGATTCTGATAAAGAGGAACAGCTCAAAGCCATTAACATAAAGATGAAGTCTATGTACTCCAACTCAATCTGGGAACTTGTAGACCAAACTTGACATGATCCAGGCCGACAACAAAGCAAAAGACCCATTACAAGTACCAGAAGGGCCAATTATGAGGCAGAAGACCAAAAGACTCAGAGAAGCAATGGCGAGATTAGTTTAGAGTTTTATGGCCGATTGCAACAAACAAATAGAGACGCATGTGGGCTTCAATAGAGAGGGCCCAAAGCCACTTCACTTGGCCCAAATAAGTTTTTAATAAAGCTTCACAGGCCTTTGAAGACTTGAAGACTTTTGGTATTTTTGTAATTTAGCCTTTAGGGGCATTGTTGTCTTTATGCCTTTAGGGTTTCTCTTTGTAACACTATTTAAGCTTTCTTTCTTTTTCATTTTGAAAATAATCAACGAATTTGAGAGAATATTACAGCTTTATGCTTTTTGGCTATAGAAAAATTCTTGTAAGGGAGGGATTCCCCTTTTCAAGTTAAAATCGACTTATCTAAGTTTGGCAAACTTAGTGGAGTCTCCATTGCTAGCAAAACACTATAAGGAATCATCTTAAAGGTTCTCAAGGGTAAGTCCTTTGTGGGTCTTCTTTGTGGCATTGGAAGGGTTTTGTTCCTATAAAATCAAATTCGCGGTTCTTGGGGTTCTGTCTGTTGCTTGGGGTTTGCTTGGATTTCGAATCCAAGTGGGTTTCTTGTCATTTGGTATCAGAGTTCAGGGTTCCAAGGTCTGATTTTCCTATCTTTACTTTTTGTTTGATTCTATTTTTATTTTCGTTCTTTGTTATTTTCATTTCAGTCTTTGTTGGATCTTGTTTCTGTTTTCGTTTTGTTTATTTCTGGATCTGGTTTTGTTGTGTTCTGCATATCAGTTCATCTTTTATCATGTTCCAGTTCTGGGTTTTTGTTGTCTTCTTCATATAGTTTGTCATATACTTTATGTTCTTTAACATATGTTGAAGAAATAAGCATGTACTTTGGCGGCTGTGTGATTTATTTCTAAAACCCTAGTTGACAAATGCATCTATTATATGCAAACTCTGGCCCCGCTATTGCGTCTGTGATCTTCTTAGCTCTTTGGCGTGTGATTGGGTCTGTTGGCAATTGCAAAGGCTCTAATGTTCCTTGGATGATTGCATTCATGTCAAATGTTGTCCCTTGGATCATGTCACTAGTGAAGTGTGAAAAAAAAAATAAACCATCAGATTCAGACTCTGATATCAGACCCTGAAACTTAACCTCTGAAATCAGACTCTGAAACTTAACCTCTGAAATCAGACTCTGAAACTTAGCCTCTGAATTCAGACTCTGAAATCAGACCCTGAAACTTAGCCTCTGAATTCAGACCCTGATCAGACTCTGAAATCAGACCCTGACCAGTACCTCTAAAATCAGACCCTGAAAACCAGCCTCTGAAATCAAAGCCACAGTATCAGCATCTGACGTTATAAAAAAAAAGAGTAAAAATGTGAAATTTTTTGGTTGAATTTAGTTTGTTCCATATTATCATTTAGGTGCCCGTTGAGGGTATTCCATCAAAATTTCTATAGAGGTGCCAAATTTTCTCCCGAAATTGCATACGACCGTGAATTTACATGCTTATTTTTTTCCATTGTGCAAATTATTTACTTCTTTATTCTAATTACTCTAGCTTAAGTATTATTGATTGAGTCTTCATCATTGCTATTCCTATTCGCATTTTGTTTCCGCCTGCCCTATATATATTATTGGGTCCGTTGTGTTTCATGCTAGCTTGAGGACTACACTTGGTTTTGTATTCTTGGATTGAGTGTGATTCACATTTGAATTGAGGAAGAACTCAAGAGTGGTAAAAGGCAGTGATTGTGAGCACAGTATCGGGTAAAAGCCAATAGAGTGCAAACATGAGTTGAGTGATATCATTCGAGTGTAAACACGTGAGATTGTGAGGATTTACATATTTGCTTTACTTTCTTGTTATTTCTAATCTGTTTGTTTAGTGTTTAGATGACAGGTCTAACCACTGATGAAAAGCTTGAGGCTTTGGATATGAAATTTACAGATATGATGAAGAACATGAATACTGCTTTGGAGAGATTATCCAAGAGTTTAGAGAGTATTCAAACTGGTAGCGGTCCTAGAGCACCACCACCCCAGCATATACCACCACCTCAGAATGTACCACCACCTCATAATGTGCCACTTCACCGTGTACCACCACAGTATGTACCGCCAGATGAAGAGGAAGCTGAAAATGAGTTTGATGATTCTGATGGTCTTGATGATGTTGAGGAGAGATTTCAGCCTGAGGTTTCGTGGTCTCTCCGGTGGGTCATTCTTTGTTTGGTTCCTCTACTGGGTCTGCTTTAGGTGTGGTTTCGGGTGCTTTGTTAGACCGGTCTTCTGTTCTTGATCGGTCTAACCCAGGTGTAGTGGATGGTGTTTGTGGGGTTGTGGGTGGTTCCGTGGTGCCTAGATGTTGCTCGAAGGAGGGTGTGGGGTTTGATCTTTTGTTTGGTATAGGGGCTGCTGGTGGCCTAGTGGGTGTTGTTGATGTTGTGGGTAAGGCAGAAACTAAGGTTTGTGGGAATTTAGGGACTGTGTTGGCGATTGTGAAGGGTATTGTGCAGTATGTTTCTTCTCATTTCTGTGAAGTTTCGGCCGGCGTTCAAGGGGGGTTGGTAGCCCTGTCGTTGAAGAGTTGGAGTCCTCGGCAGAGGATCCTGTTTGTGATTCTCTGGCCCGTAATGTTGTGTCTGCTATGGCTGACTTGTGTGATTCCGTGTGTATTGAAGCTGCGATTGTTGCTGGTGAGGGTACTGTTGTTTCGGTCTTGAATAATACTGTTCCTGTGAATGAGGTTGGTGGTGCCGTGAGTGCTGGTAACAACATTGGTGATTCTTGTCTTGTGTCTTGTGGTGTTTTAGCCCCGAATCCTGGGAATGTTTTTGGGAATGTTTCGTCGGCAGTGAAATTGAGTGCTTTAGCTGGTGGTGTTAGTGTTTCTGGGGTTGTTAAGGCAGTTGGTGGCGCTAGTGCCTCTGGGTTTGCTAAGGCAGATAGTGCTTGTGAATGGTCAATCTAATGCTTTTGGTCTTACTGTCTCGTCTCATGCAGTAGCTTTGGGGGGCAGTGCTTCTGCTTGTCCTAAGAGTTATGCTTCTACGCTGAATGGACCTAAAGTAGTTGATTCACTTGACTCGACTTGTTTTTCCACCGCACTGCACTATGTTCAACCTAATGTTATTGATGGTAAGATTGTAGTGTGCCCTCCTGCTGAGGTTATTGAAGAGGGTAGTGTGTATTGGCGGAGTACATTGGTTGGTTACTTTGTGGGTAAAAGACTTCCTTTTCAAACTGTCAACTCTATTGCACACAAGTTATGGGGGAGGCTTGGTTTGCTAGAGGTTCTTACCTCTGATAACGGCTTCTTTTTGTTTAGATTTGATAGCCTTAAAGAAGCTAGTGCGGTGTTGGACGGAGCCCCTAGCATATGGCTAACCATTGGTTCTCAAACTTTGGGAACCTGGCTTATCTTTGACCAAGGAGGACTTGTTCAAGGTTCCAGTCTGGGTTAGACTCTTTCATCTTCCTTTTGACTTATGGACGGCTAAGGGATTAGTTGTGTGGCTAGTGTAGTTGGGAGACCTCTCAATGCTAACAATATTACCCTTTCTAGGAAACGGCTCAGTTTCGCTCGAGTCTGTGTTGAGATTAATGCTTGAAATCCCCTTGTCGAGGAGATTTTTTTTCCAATATCCTGATGGTATTAGGGTACCTATTAGGTTTGAGTTTGAATGGGTTCATGTGAAATGTACTACTTGTGAGGTTATTGGCCATTCGGTGAATTCCTGCCCTAAAAAGGCTCCTAGTAAGGCGGTTAGCAAACCCTCTCAGTCCTGGATTCCCAAGCCATCTATTCCTTCAATGGATAAAGTTGTTACGGCTGACACTACTGAGGCAAAAGAGGGTGCCTGGATTCCGGTCTCTAAGAAGAAGAAAGGTAAGGGAACGACTATGACCACTCCTGTTAGCTCGAGCGGTGATGTGATTCAGGATGTTCCCTCTAACAGGGTTCTTGTTTTGGGTGAGTGCTCTTCCAATAGGTTGGAATCGGCTCTGGTAACTCCTCTTATGTTTGTGGTTTCGTCTGAGGCAATTATTACGGAGGCGAGGGTAAGGAGGAAGGTGAATGTTTTTTCTGGTGCTTCTTCACTTCTTGTCGAGGATCTTTCTAAGTCTGTTTTAGCTGAGTCTCCGCCTTCTGAAACTTATGATTCGCCCACGCCCAATGATAACAGTTTGGCTAATAAGGTCATTGATTCTCAGGAGATCAGGAAATTGGTTTATAGTAACAAATCTAGAAAGGGTTCTGGTGGAAAGAGGAGTCAGAAACGGCAGTCCCCGAGAGGGGGTCTACGACACTGATTTGTTTGGGTTTGGCTCCACTCTTCTCTGTTTTAATGATTTTTTGTTGTTGGAACATTCGGGGTCTCAATGACCCAATTAAACAAGCTGAAGTTATGAGGTTTCTTCGTGATGAGAAGCTTTCTTTGTGTGGTTTAGTTGAAACCAAGGTAAATGAGGTTAATTTTGTGAATGTATCTCGTATGAAACAAGACACATGACAAGAATCACCAATGTTGTTACCAGCACTCACGGCACCACCAACCTCATTCACAGGAACAGTATTATTCAAGACCGAAACAGCAGTACCATCACCAGCAACAAACGCAGCTTTAATACACACAGAATCACACAAGTCAGCCATAGCAGAAACAAGCTGAAGTTATGAGGTTTCTTCGTGATGAGAAGCTTTCTTTGTGTGGTTTAGTTGAAACCAAGGTAAATGAGGTTAATTTTGTGAATGTATCTCGTATGAAACAAGACACATGACAAGAATCACCAATGTTGTTACCAGCACTCACGGCACCACCAACCTCATTCACAGGAACAGTATTATTCAAGACCGAAATAGCAGTACCCTCACCGGCAACAAACGCAGCTTCAATACAAACGGAATCACACAAGTCAGCCATAGCAGACACAACATTACGGGCCAGAGAATCACAAACAGAAGCCTCTGCCGATGACTCCAACTCCTCACCGACAGGGCTACCAACCCCCCTTGAACGCCGGCCGAAACTTCACAGAAAGGAGAAGAAACAGACTGCACATCACCCTTAACAATCGCCAACACAGTCCCTAAATTCCCACAAACCTTAGTTTCTGTCTTACCCACAACATCAACAACACCCACTCGGCCACCAGCAGCCCCTATACCAAACAAAAGATCAAACCCCACACCCTCCTTCGAGCAACACCTAGGCACCACAGAACCACCCACAACCCCCACAAACACCATCCACTACACCCAGGTTAGACCAATCAAGAACAGAAGACCGATCTAACAAAGCACCCGAAACCACACCTAAAGCAGACCCAATAGAGGAACCAAACAAAGAATGACCCACCGGAGAGACCGCGAAACCCCAGGCTGAAATCTCTCCTCAACATCATCAAGACCATCAGAATCATCAAACTCATTTTCAGCTTCCTCTTCATATGGCGGTACATACTGTAGTGGTACACGGCGAGGTGGTGGTACATTTTGAGGTGGTGGTAGTGCTGTTTCGGTCTTGAATAATACTGTTCCTGTGAATGAGGTTGGTGGTGCCGTGAGTGCTGGTAACAACATTGGTGATTCTTGTCCTGTGTCTTGTGGTGTTTTAGCCCCGAATCCTGGGAATGTTTTTGGGAATGTTTCGTCGGCAGTGAAATTGAGTGCTTTAGCTGGTGGTGTTAGTGTTTCTGGGGTTGTTAAGGCAATTGGTGGCGCTAGTGCCTCTAGGTTTGCTAAGGCAGATAGTGCTTGTGAATGGTCAATCTAATGCTTTTGGTCTTACTGTCTCGTCTGATGCAGTAGCTTTAGGGGCAGTGCTTCTGATTGTCCTAAGAGTTATGCTTCTGCGCTGAATGGACCTAAAGTAGTTGATTCACTTGACTCTGCTTGTTTTTCCACTGCACTGCACTATGTTCAACCTAGTGTTATTGATGGTAAGATTGTAGTGTGCCCTCCTACTGAGGTTATTGAAGAGGGTAGTGTGTATTGGCGGAGTACATTGGTTGGTTACTTTGTGGGTAAAAGACTTCCTTTTCAAACTGTCAACTCTATTGCACACAAGTTATGGGGGAGGCTTTGTTTGCTAGAGGTTCTTACCTCTGATAACGGCTTCTTTTTGTTTAGATTTGATAGCCTTAAAGAAGCTAGTGTGGTGTTGGACGGAGCCCCTAGCATATGGCTAATAGACCGTTGGTTCTCAAACTTTGGGAACCTGGCTTATCTTTGACCAAGGAGGACTTGTTCAAGGTTCCAGTCTGGATTAGACTCTTTCATCTGCCTTTTGACTTATGGACGGCTAAAGGGATTAGTTGTGTGGCTAGTGTAGTTGGGAGACCTCTCAATGCTGACAATATTACCCTTTCTAGGAAACGGCTCAGTTTCGCTCGAGTTTATGTTGAGATTAATGCTCGAAATCCCCTTGTCGAGGAGATTGTTTTCCAATATCCTGATGGTACTATGGTACCTATTAGGGTTTAGTTTGAATGGGTTCCTGTGAAATGTACTACTTGTGAGGTTTTTGGCCATTCGGTGAATTCCTGCCCTAAAAAGGCTCCTAGTAAGGAGGTTAGCAAACCCTCTCAGTCCTGGATTCCCAAGCCATCTATTCCTTCAATGGATAAAGTTGTTACGGCTGACACTACTGAGGTAAAGGAGGGTTCCTGGATTTCGGTCTCTAAGAAGAAGAAAGGCAAGGGAGCGACTATGACCACTCCTGTTAGCTCGAGCGGTGATGTGATTCAGGATGTTCCCTCTAACAGGGTTCTTGTTTTGGGTGAGTGCTCTTCCAATAGGTTGGAATCGGCTCTGGTAACTCCTCTTATGTATGTGGTTTCGTTTGAGGCAGTTATTACGGAGGCGAGGGTAAGGGAAGGTGAATGTTTTTTCTGGTGCTTCTTCACTTCTTGTCGAGGATCTTTCTAAGTCTGTTTTAGCTGAGTCTCCGCCTTCTGAAACTTATGATTCGCCCACGCCCAATTATAACAGTTTGGCTAATAAGGTCATTTATTCTCAGGAGATCAGGAAATTGGTTTATGGTAACAAATCTAGAAAGGGTTCTGGTGGAAAGAGGAGTAAGAAATGGCAGTCCCCGAGAGGAGGTCGACGGCACTGATTTGTTTGGGTTTGGCTCTACTCTTCTCTGTTTTAATGATTTTTGGTTGTTGGAACATTCGGGGTCTCAATGACCCAATTAAACAAGCTGAAGTTATGAGGTTTCTTCATGATGAGAAGCTTTCTTTGTGTGATTTAGTTGAAACCAAGGTAAATGAGGTTAATTTTGTGAATGTATCTCGTGCGATTAATCCTTCATGGAAGTTTTTTTGCCACTCTGATATTCTTCCGTTTGGCCGTATTTGGGTGTGTTGGAACCCTAGTGACATTGATGTTAGCATTATTCGTTCTTCATCTCATGTTATTCATTGTAGTGTGTCTCATATTTCTGGGTCGTGGACTTGTGTAGTTTCGGTTTTTATGGTGAGTGTGACTACGAGAAGCGTCGGGAGCTTTGGGCCAACTTAGTTTCTAGTGGTAGTGTTTTTGATGAGTCTCTGTGGCTTGTTTTGGGAACTTCAATGCTATTCGCTCTCCGATTGAGCATTGTGGTGGATCTGTGGCATGGCCAGCTTGGAAAGATGATTTGGGCTGCTGTTTGGGTCAGGCTGGTTTGGATGATCTTCAGTTCTCTGGTTGTCAGTTTACTTGGTTCAATAAGCAGATTCAGTCCCCTATTTGGCGTAAGTTGGACCGTGTTCTCGCTAATTCGTCTTGGGAGTGTCTTTCCGGGTTCTGCTGCCTGCTTTCTTCCCCCTCGGACTTCATATCATTCTCATATGGTGGTTAAACTTGCAGAGCTCCCAAGAGGAAAATTCCCTTCAAACTCTTTGATTTTTGGCGGATCATCCTGATTTTCTCTCAATTGTGGCTAGGGCTTGGGACATTGATGTTCTCGGTACTTTGATGTTCCGTTTATGTTGTAAGCTGAAGAGTGTTAAGATGGCCTTGAAGAAGTTTAATGTCGAGCATTTCTCTCAGATACCGAGTAAGGTTTGGGAGATTAGGAGGGAGTTGGATAGTGTTCTTTACAGGAGTGCCCCAGTAACCCCGCTCTGTTAGCTGAAGAAGCTAGTCTTTCGTTACGATATGGTGACATGTGTCGGGCTGAGGAAGGCTTCAATAGACAGAAATCTCGTGTTCAATGGCTAAATCTCGGGGATCAGAATACTAAATTCTTTTTTACTGCTATGAAGAGTTTTCCCGGCCGTAGCAAGATTACTTCTATATCACTAAGGATGATGGGACTCGTGTGGAGGATGATGTTTTGGTTAGAGATGAGATTGTATCTTTTTTGAGACCCTGTTGGGCCCCCAGCATAGTCAGCAGGATATTGAATAGGGTTGCCCTTAGATCTGCAATTACTAGGCATGTGACAGCTGAGCAGAGTGAGTCTCTTACCCAGAGGTTTCTGATAAGGAGATTAAGGCTGTCTTGTTCGCGTTGAAGGACAATAAAGCTCCAGGCCCAGATGGATTTAATTCGGGTTTCTTTAAGAAGTCTTGGAGTGTTGTGGGGGATGATGTCCATTGTGCTATTCACTCTTTCTTTTCCTCTGGCGTCTCTTGAGGCAGGTTAATGCTACTTCTATGTGCTCCGATTCCTAAGATTCCCAACCCTTCCCAGGTTAAGGATTATCGGCCTATTTCTTGTTGCAACACTAGTTACAAGTGTATTGCTAAGTATTGCGAATAGGATCAAAGTTATCCTTCCTTCAGTGATTAGTCATAATCAATCTGCTTTTGTTGGCGGGTAGGCGTATCAGCGACAATATTCTTTTGTGTCAGAATTGGTTCGGACTTATCATCGGACTGGTGGTTCCCAAGATGTGCTCTTAAGATTGACTTGATGAAAGCTTATGACACTGTTCGTTGGGACTTTTTGGTTGAGGTACTGCGGACTGTTGTGTTTTCTAGAGAGGATGGTGGGTTGGATTCAGGAGTGTATGACTTCTACTAGGTTTTCTGTGTCTATTAATGGGAGTTGCACGGTTTTTTATCTGGGGGTCGCGGGTTGCGACAAGGTGATCCTATGTCTCCTTATCTCTTTGTCTTGGCTATGGAAGTTCTGTCAGGCTTACTTCATAAAATGGCTCTTAATCAGGATTTTAGATTCCATGGGCGGTGTTCTAAGAACTATCTCACTCATCTTTGCTTTGCGGATGACTTTATGACTTTCTGTAAAGCGGATGCCTCCTCGGTTTCCTTGATTAAGGATTTTCTCAGGCAGTTCAGTGGTTTATCAGGTTTAATCCTAAATCTAGCTAAAAGTCATTTCTTCTCCTCTGGTATCTCTCCAACCCTTCAGGACCAGCTGCGTCTTGTTCTGGGCTTCCAGTAGGGATTCTTCCAGTGCAGTATCTGGGAGTCCCTTTGATTTCTACTAAACTCCGGGCCTCAGATTGTGCTTCTCTTGTGGATCGTATTGTTATGCGTGCTAAAAGTTGGAGTAGAAGTTTTCTCTCTTATGCGGGGCGACTTCAGCTCATTAAATATGTTTTATTCTCCATTCAAGTTTATTGGTCTTCTTATTTATTCTTCCTAATTCTGTTATTAGGAAGGTGGAGATGATTCTCCTTTCTTTTCCTTTGGAAGGGTAGTGATCTCACCTTCTGGGGCGAGAGTGGCTTGGAGTAGAGTTTGTTTACCTTCCAATGAGGGGGGGTTGGGGATTAAGAGATTGGAATCTTGGAATAGAGCGGCTATTGTTAAGCACATTTGGTTCCTTTGTTCTGGCCAGGTTTCTTCTTGGTCGAATTGGGTTCAGTCTTAATTGTTGAGGGGGAGAAGTTTTTGGGAGGTTCCTTGCCCTACAGATTGCTTTTGGAGTTGGCGTAAGGTTTTGGAGCTTCGTTCTTGGTCCTGGCGGTTGATGAGAGTTAGGATGGGAATGGTAAGAAGAAATTTATTGTGGTTTGATTTTTGGCATCCTATGGGTCCGATTGTGGATTCGTTGGGTGAGAGAGTGATTTATGACTCTGGCTTGGATATGATGGCTATAGTTGCTTCCATTATTTCTGATTCTTCTGGCGGTGGCCCCCATCTAGGTCTGCCGCCCTTGTTGATCTGGCTCGGGCCCTTCTTCCGAATCCTCTACGTGATGAGGATGAGCTGGTTTTGGTGGATATAGTAGAGGGAGATTTCTATGGATAGTGCCTAGAATGCTATGCGGTCTAGGGGAACCTTGGTGCATTGGTTTCGAGTTGTTTGGTTTCGGAAGGCCATTCCCCGCCATTCCTTTTTGCTTTGGATGTCTATTCAGGGAGGCCTTTGTACTCATGATAGTTTGATGAGGTTTGGTATCTCTGCTTGCTCGCGATGTATTCTCTGTGGTGTTCTAGTGAGGATATTGATCATCTTTTCTTCCAGTGCTCATTCTCTTCTAAGGTCTGGTCGATTGTGCTGGCTATGTGTGGGTTAGATTGGAGTTGCCGAGATTGGCTCAGACTGTTGAATGGATGTGTCAGTTTTCTGACGCCTCTTTACGTCATCTTCTTGTTCGACTGTCTTTTACCGCGTCAGTTTACCATTTATGGAGGGAGAGGAATGCCCGCACTCATGATGCGCCTCTTCGGCCTGTTTCTATCCTGCTTAGTGATATTGTTTTTGATGTTCGGAATCGTGCTGGCTTTTTACGGAAGGTGAATCCATCTTATAAAAATAAATGGCTTCACCTATCCTGGCACTTGCCTGATGACATTTTCTATTGATCTTCTTTTGCTTGTAGCCTTTCGGCTTTTCTTCTAAGATTGCCTGTCCTCTCTAGTAGTCTGGGGTATGTCCCTTTGCTCTTGTATAGTTTTCTTTTGGTTATACACTTACTTTATCCAAAAAAAAATGATTAAATCCATTCGGATAATGCTTGCTATTGTTGTATATTTCGATTACGAGATATGGTAAATGGACGTCAAAACCATTTTCCTTAACGGAAACCTTTTGGAGGATGTTTATATGCAACAACCTGACGGTTTTGTCATACCAAAACATGCAGACAAGGTTTGCAAGTTAAATCGATCCATTTATAGACTGTTGGAGTTGCATCACTATGTTGATTTGGAGGATATGCTTCACATGGCTATCAAGGTAGAAAGGCAACTCAAGGAAAGGTCAACATCCAGATTTAGTACTCAAGCTACTTCTGCATGGAAGGGAAAATGGGTTCCGAATGAGAAGCGAGATGGAGGTTGTGACAAGCCTAGAGGCGAGTTCAGTGGAGGCTTTAATAAGCCTAGGGCCGAACCTAGTGCCAAGGGTAAAGAGTTTGCAGAACCGAGCAAAACTAGACCAAAACCTGAGGGTGCAGCTACTAGAACTAAGGATGTAAAGTGTTTCAAATGTTTGGGCATGGGAAACTATGCTTCACAATGTCCCAATAGGCATACCTCAGTGATTGATAAAAAGAGTGGAGAGGTGTACTCTACCGATAGTGAGGTTGAGGAGGAGATGCCAGAGTTGGAGGATGCTAGTGACCATGAGGGAGCTGTATACCCGCTGAATAACTTATCCTTAGT
>SKCR01026341.1:0-76704 GCA_019454045.1 Zanthoxylum bungeanum
GATCGGTCCATACCCAATGAACAGGCGGAGGTCTGATCTAAATAGATCGGTGACGTGACTGCCATCTAAGTGTGGAGGATGTCTCATACATCCACAGTGGTGTCTCAAGTCGAAGGACCACTATGCTACTCAACCCGAGAAGATTCTTATTGACGTTGGTGTACCATCCATTAAGAATCTTCGGTGAGCCGTTTAGTGTTTATACACTATAAACACCTACACGTCTATACGAGTCTCTCCAGACTCATGGTTCATTGGGATAAACCATCGGACCAAGTCTCGATATACGACATGTACTGGTCTCAACGGATTTGACTAACCGACCAGTGTTAGCAAATCTTGACCAGGAACTATGTTTGATAATATATATATAACAGTGACATTTCACAATGTCAATTACAAACTCCCTTTGTAACTGTGTACTGTATTATATATTATCGGGCCTTTGTCTAATATATACATATCACTAAACCACATTTAGTTTCAATCTAATAGTAATTAGATCGAATACGTATATAAGAACAAGAGGTGCAACAATAAATAAGTAATATTATGGAATAAGGGGATGTTCGTATTCATGAATCAGACATAAATACGGTCCGGATTGGCGCTCTGAGCACCAACCCCAACACGAGGCCCACTTTGTCAGCAATTTCGGGAATGAATCCCAGGGTTGAGGCCCACGTCAGTATCAGTTTTGGGGATAAGTCCCAGGGTCGAGGCCCACATCAGCAGTTTGGGGCGAGGCCCATATCAACAGTTTTGGGGATGAGTCCCAGGGTCGAGGCCCACATCAGTATCAGTTTGGGTCGAGGCCCACATCCGTATTAGTTTGGGGCGAGGCCCATATCAATATCAGTCTGGGGGCGATGGCCATATCAGTATGAGTCCCAGGGTCAAGGCCCGCATCAGTATCAGTTTGGGGCGATGCCCATATCAGTATCAGTCTGGGGGCGAGGCCCACATCAATATCAGTCTGGGGTGAGGCCCACGTCAGTATCAGTTTGGGGCGAGGCCCACGTCAGTATCAGTTTGAGGGCGAAGCCCACTTTGTCAGTGGTATTGGATGCGTCCCAGGGTCGAGGTGCCCCTGTTGTCGGTTGTAGTTCCGGGATGCGTCCAAGGGTCGAGGGCCCACTACATCATCAGTTGTAGTTCCGGGATACGTACCAGGGTCGAGGGCCCATTGCATCATCAGTTGTAGTTCCGGGATGCGTCCCAGGGTCGAGGACCCACTACATCATCAGTTTGAGGGCGAGGCCCACATTGTCAGCGGTATTGGGGTGCGTCCCAGGGTCGAGGGCCCCCATTTTCGGTTGCAGTTCCGGGATGCGTCCCAGGGTCGAGGGCCCACTGCATCATCAGCACAATTCGAGAATGAACAAGCCGGGAATGGCACTCCGAAAATGGAGCGTGGTTCGGAAATGGACCATCATCACATCAGACGCTGGAAATGGCACTTCGAAAATGGAGCACGGTTCGAAAGGGGACCACAATTATCACAACCGCGACGCCTCGAAAATAAGGTTTAACATGCCAGAAATGGCGCTCTGGAAATGAAGCAAGGTTCGGAAGGGGACCACAACTATCACAACTGCGACGCCTCGGGAATGAGGTTTAACATGCCGAAAATGGCACTCAGAGAATGGAGCAAGGTTTGGGAATGAACCACATCACAGTAACGGTTCAGGAATGAACCACCTCACACAGTAACAGTTCGGGAAAAGACCACCTCACAGCATGGTTCGAGAACGAACCATCGCATTATCGTATCAGTCTGGCCGGGTATGGCACTCTAGGGGCGAGGCCCACATCATTATCAGTATCAGTCTGGCCGGGTATGGCACTCTGGGGGCGAGCCCACATCATTATCAATATCAGTATGGCCGGGTATGGCACTCTAGGGGCGAGGCCCACATCATTATCAGTATCAGTATGGCCGGGTATGACACTCTGGGGGTGAGGCCCACATCAAACATCAGTATCAATTTTTCCAGGTACGACACTCCGGGTATGGAGATATTAGAACAGTTTTGCCAGGTACGGCACTCCGGGTATGGAGACATCAGATCAGTTCTGCCAGGTACGGCACTCCGGGTATGAAGATATCAGATTAGCTCTGCTAGGTACAGCACTCCGGGTATGGAGGTATTAGATCAGCTCTGCCAGGTATGGCACTCCGGGTATGGAGATATCAGATCAGCTCTGCCAGATACGGAACTCCGGGTATGGAGATATCAGATCAGTTCTGCCAGGTACGACATTCAGAAAACTGCGGCACTCTAGGTATGGAGATGCAACTACGACACCCTAAGTACGGGGTTAGCAGGCTAGGTACGACATTCAGACAACTGCGGCACTCTAGATATGGAGACGCAACTGCGACACCCTAGGTACGGGGTTTAGCACGCCGAGAATGGCAAAACAACATCAACTCTGCGACACTCTAGTTATGGAGACGCAACTACGACACCCTAGGTACGGGGTTAGCACGCCGAGAATGGCACAACTGCGACGCCCTAGGTATGAGGTTTAGCACGCCGAGAATGGCATAACTGCGACGCCCTAGGTACGGGGTTTAGCATGCCAAGAATGGCATAACAACATCAACTCTGTGACACTCTAGGTATGGAGGCGCAACTACGACACCCTAGGTACGGGGTTAGCACACCGAGAATGGCACAACTGCGACGCTCTAGGTATGGGGTTTAGCACGCCGAGAATGGGACAACAACATTAACTCTGCGACACTCTAGGTATGGAGACGCAACTGCGACACCCTAGGTACGGGGTTTAGCACGCCGGGAATGACACATCATCAAATTCAGTTCAGATCAACATGGCAAGTCAAGTGGCAGCTGGCGAGCCAGATAAGTGAAAATGCATTGCACGTACTTTGATAGGATTGTCATTATCACACACTGCACAAGGCCCATCAAAGTGGGGGCGACTGTAGGCACTGCATTTTTGCAAATAAGTCCCGATGATGAGTCTCGTATGGAGACACTACATCTTTAGTTGTGAAAGCCGCGAGAAACGGACGTTGGAAGGGTAAAGTTGGAAAATAGAATTTTTGTTGGATTTAATTCAGTTGTTTGGCTTCGGCTGCTTGTTGGATCTCTGTTTCAAAGCTTATCCTCGGCCCAAAACCTTATAAACCACTTACCAAACCATAAACCGAACCTAAACACCCAAGCCTACCCAAAGACCAAAGCCCACGCCCATGAAGCCACATTCACACCCATCACCTCTCTAATTAGGAAGATACACATTTAACACATGCTTAAATCAAGTCAAATCCCTTCCTAATTAAAAGAAATCTCATGGATCCCTTTCCTAATCAAAGCCAATCATTATCCTAAATTAGAGAGATTCATTCCTTATGTGATACTAATTAGGAGATGTCACCATCAATTAGGATATCCTTTCCTATTTGAAATAGGATTACTTCCATCCCTTTGCCTATAAAAAGAGGCCTTCACCCACCTAAACACCCTGGCACATTCACACATCATTCACACAAAAAAACAACCCTCACAAGCACGCCACTCACCCTCACCGCTTCAAGCCAAATTGCATTCACAAAAGCACTCACGTCAACAAACCCTTTGCCCCTCACGAAACCAACCATCACAGCTTCACGCCACCTGCACACAAACAAAGCCCAACAGCCTCACCGAGCCACTAACTACAGAGCTTTCTCTCTCGCCACCTAGCCCCTGCCTAAGCACCATTCACGAAACCAAGTCACTGCCCCCTGTCCACTAGCCACAAAGCCACGCACACACTCACTCAAAGCCTATTCTCACTCACGTTAATTTCCCCCGGCACCCTCACGCTGCCAGCCACAAATTCACGTCACAAGTCCATTTCAAACGCCACATGCCCCAAAAGCCTTACTGCCTAAATTGCCTACACCTTCAACGCTATCTGCCTATCTTCATGTATCACCCATAACTGCCTAAACTTCCTTCACGTTATAGCCCCTATTTCCTTTCTAAAATCATCAAAAATCAGTCCCAAACTGCCGCATAAATTCTCATCACTGCACTGTCCAAAACACCACTGAAAACTACCCCAAATTAACCCAAAACTACACCTAAAAACTGCCCAAAACATTCCCTAAATTAACCCAAAACAGTGACCATAAAATACCCTTAAATCACCAGCGAAATAGAGTGAAAACAGCAGCCCAAACAGCGAAACAGCGAGGAAAAATGTTGGATTAGTGAACCAGAAAAATTGCGGAGCAACAACCCTTTCGACGGCCGTGTAACGCGCTTTCGAGAGACGACAAAAGTGGTTAGACCTGAGGGCACCCTTTTATTTATTATCTTTCGTTTATTTTTATTTATTTTAATATATTATCGCATGAGAGTCTTTTGTTGAGGCATGATGTGAATTCCGGATGAACGAAATGCGCGTTCTCTTTTGTGGTATATCGGATGGAAACTCGGACGTAAATTCTGTAGCCGATTCCGAATGGAGGGTATTGCGGTTTGCACTCGGGATACAATGCCACGTACCGCTTGAGAGACATGTATTTCGTTCATCCAAACTTGTATTTGAGCATGATGTAGTTAGTATGATATTTATTATTTACGCATGATTTAGTACTTTGATTTTGCATTAGGAATTTAGTTCATGTTTTATTTAAGTAATTATATATATTTGTTCTTTGCATTTGATGATTCAACATGCTCGTTGCGTGATGTTATATGCTTGCCGTTATAATGACTTATTTTTTAAAGCATGCAAACTTAGTTATAGGATTTATTTCGATGAATGTGGACTAGATCTAGATCACCTTTGAGCATGTATGTTGAGAGATACGGTTAGTTTATTGCACAAATCATATCGTTACAAGTGACATAAGTAAGGGACCATTCCGAACCCAACGGTTTGAGGTCTTCCCTTGCGAGGGGTGAGTGCGGCCTTAAATCTTTGTCCCGGTTCACACCGGGTGGCGACTCCATGTTTTCTCGTACTCCCAACTAGGCCGCGAGCCTAGAATAGCGTCGCCGATTTCTGTGTCCTACAGTCTGGCGACTCCACTGGGGATTTAGAGAATCGGCCCCGAAATCATGTCTCGTGATGTGTATGATTTTTGCTTTAGTTGACCGTTTCTATAGTAGGTTGAAAGGGTTTTAATCAAAGGCATTGTTAAGGCTAGGTGATGGTTTGGTGTCTTCCTTCATTCACTACCTTTCGGGGAAAAGCTGTGAGGGCACCTAGATAATCATCTACTTGTAGCCTACTGTGATAGACTAATTTGGAGGACTCGTTGTTTATTCCTGACACCAAGCAATAAGAGCTTAAGGGGCTTGGGTACTTAAGAGAGCCTCGCTCCACCATCCCTCTGGGGAATCTACAATGAGAAATCCATTTGACATTCAGTCACACACCATAAATCGTTGGCACGTACCTTAAGGTATAAAAAAGGTGCGCTCACTTGGTCGCTCGAACCCTTGAGTGATGAGACCTAGTTGTGGGAAACCGTTCATCGACGGGAGCTTTTGTCTATACCCCTGTAAACCCGCGTATGAACTATAGTTGTAGGATCAGTAGAGACTATTCCTTTATGTTTTGGACCATTGTCATTTGGATTCAGTTGGACTTGTTGTCATGAGGTATGGGCTTGTTGGGCCATTTAAAATGGGATGGGTCTGTGCTTTATGGAAATCGGGCCAAAAGTTTCTAAAATGCTGATGGGCCAACTAGTGTAAAATTATTATGAGCTTATGTATTACATGCATCGCACGCATCTCATGCATACATGCATCATGTTAACCCCAGTGTCTTAAAAGCCATCATAGATATCCGTTGGGTTAGGAAAAAGAAGACTTGTCAAAAAAGAGTTTAGCAAACATGGATATCGTGGAAAAGGAAACCGAGGAATAGAGAACTTTACTGCAAGGATAGAAAGACCATTGGGGGGCCTTCAAAAAAAATGAAAAAATAAAAAAATGAAAAAAAGAAAAAAAAAGAAAAAGAAAAAGAAAGAAAAAAAGAAAGAAAAAGAAAAAAAGAAAAAGAAAATTGTTTGTTTTTTAGTCCTTAATAGTTAGGCATAAGTCCAATGATGAAATCGTTTGCTTTAAGGTGAAATCTTAGAAACGATAAATTCTTGATGTGCTTTTATCTGATACTTTGAGTGATTGATCTATGTTAGACTCGTAAGCACTTGATTATGGTTCTTAGCAGTGAAAACCTGAGTAGTTAGCAAAGTGACTAGTTGATGAAATTGTAGGTCGGTGAATGACCGTTTGCTTAGATGTCTATCCTAATTTGCTTATGTTATGATGTGTCGTATGGTTGAAAATGAAAGAAAAGTCTCTAAAGAAAAGAATTGAACCACCTATAACCGATAAGCGTGAAGCTACCCATGGGCGAGTATTAAGACCACCATGAGGAGAAATGCTACCTTAAAGGGTAGATGTGTTGGAAAAAAAAAAGAAAGAAAAAAAAAGAGAGAGAAAGAAAAAAAGAAGAAGTTCAAAATGAAAAGAAAAAAGAGAGAGACAAAAAAGAAAGAAAACCATTCCACATTGAGCACATAAAAGCAACTGCAGGCACAATTGAGATATCTAGGTTGGTTTGACCCATCGATCCCGATTTTTGAAACGAAATCAACAAGTTAGCTTACCTAAGGATTAAGCTGTGAAAGAACTTTTGCACACACACACTTTGAGTCTAGCTTAGATCGTTTATTCAAAGACTCAGATTTGAGTTGCGTTGAAAGTTTTGAAGGTTCTCTGGTTTCATTACTGAGCATTCTTTGAGGATAATAATATGTATAACTATTGGAACTATTTCGTAGCATGTGATATAATATGATGATATGGAATGCCACATCACGTGGTTTACCTTGACCTAGTGCAAACAGCGAGAAGCAGAAAGCTAAATCAAGACTGGGGGCGACCAGTCTACCACCCCGTAAATAAGGGACATAACAAGAAATTGAGCCATGAGACCAGATAGAACTGAGCAAATTACCGGAAGAGAACGGGCATAAGGAAATTGAAAGCAGACCCAGGGGGCGACCGAAGACATTTGAATGCAAGAAGCACCGAGGAGCACATGGAAGACCTAACCCATCAGAATAGGAAACACATTCATGCATACATGCATACAAGACATATACACGCAATCTTTATCTTGTTTTTATTCACAGGTTTTAAAGAAAAGGAGAAAGCGGCAAATCCAAGCCAACCAGAAACAACAACATAGCATCATCAGTTTCAGGAATGAATCCCAAGGGGCGAAGCCCGCATTATCAGCATTTTCGGGAATGAATCTCAGGGTCGAGGCCCACATCTTCAGAGTTTTGGAATGAATCCGGGAATGAATCCCAGGGTCGAGGCCCACATCTTCAGCAGTTGCGGTTTGCACTTGGGATATAATGCCACGTACCGCTTGAGAGACACATATTTCATTTAATCCAAACTTGTATTTGAGCATGATGTAGTTAGTATGATATTTATTATTTACGCATGATTTAGTACTTTGATTTTGCATTAGGAATTTAGTTCATGTTTTATTTAAGTAATTATATATATTTGTTCTTTGCATTGGATGATTCAACATGCTCGTTGCGTGATGTTATATGCTTGCCGTTATAATGACTTATTTTTTAAAGCATGCGAACTTAGTCATAGGATTTATTTCGATGAATGTGGACTAGATCTAGATCACCTTTGAGCATGTATGTTGAGAGATACGGTTAGTTTGTTGCACAAATCATATCGTTACAAGTGACATAAGTAAGGGACCATTCCGAACCCAATGGTTTGAGGTATTCCCTTGCGAGGGGTGAGTGCGACCTTAAATCTTTGTCCCGGTTCACACCGTGGTGGCGACTCCATCTTATTTCGTACTCCCAACTAGGCCGCGAGCCTAGAACAGCGTCGCTGATTTCTGTGTTCTTCAATCTTCCTCCAAAAGTAATCCCTCAGCAAAACCATATAAGTTGGAAGGATCCGACATGATAGTTGTGCTTCTCGGGATCTTCATCATGACATTTTCAGGATATTCATCGACATTTACCAGCTGCTTCATTTTCTTCGAAGATTGCCCCGACCCAGTCGACGATTTACGAGCAGTTTCAGCTGGGAGGATGGAAGAGACATCCTTCATGGGAGGCTGAAGTTTGGGAACCGCCTCAATTTTCTTCCCCTTGGTCTTTTTCTTCTTCCTCCGCTCGAACATCTCTTCGACTGAAGGGATTTCGAACTGGCTCATCCTTTCCACTGCGCACAAATTTTCCTCGGGGGTTAGAGTCCGCAAAAAGAAAGTCTCTTCATATAGGAGCCGACACGCCCAGGCTATGGGAATGACTATCAATATACTTTTTGTCAGAGGTAATGGGGTACCTTCTGGGTAGAAAACCTCCTTCTACAATGGAGTCAACCTTAATCTTTTTCCACCAAAACCACCCTCCAATTCCTCTCAGGGGCTGGGATGCTCAAAATATAATTTGTATTCGCCATGACCCCAGACGTCACGTCAAAGCTTCGATTACGATTCGAACCTACAAAAGAAGCAAGAGAATAGTATAAGAAATACTGCGAATCTACAAATAAGAAGAGATTTTGAGACCAACACTCACTCGTTATTTCCCAATATTCGGGTATTCGACCTGGCCTAGTCGACCCAAACACACCATCTCATTTCACAAAAAAATACCCATTTTGCCAGCCCCCTCTATCATTCGTAGTCAACCCAGAAATTAAAAGTTCCCTCTTTTGTCGAAGGAAAAGATGGTATCTCCATTTTTCCATTACATGTTCCTTCATATAGTAAGTATAGAGAAGATATTTCACTTCGAATCTGACTGCTAACTCGTACGACAGAACTTC
This sequence comes from Zanthoxylum bungeanum, assembly GCA_019454045.1. Lineage (NCBI taxonomy): Eukaryota > Viridiplantae > Streptophyta > Magnoliopsida > Sapindales > Rutaceae > Zanthoxylum > Zanthoxylum bungeanum. Next base: position 8,859 of record SKCR01026341.1, read on the forward strand.
AACCGACATCAAAACCCTTCAAGTGTTTGGCATTAGTTGGGAAGAGGCAATCCCGTTGTGATCTAGCACCTCCCACACTAGGTTTGGAATTGGGATCCTAAACCCATATGCGAAAGGACATTCGTAAAACCCAATCCACCCAAGGATCCTAAAGTTGATTCATTCTCTCGAAGAAGCTAACTTCACTTGAACCGACTCAGGGAATCAGTACTTTATTTTTATCTCCCTCATAGCTCTTTCGGTTATTCTACTCGGAGGATTTTTTGTTAGTAAATTGGTCGGCTCATTGGTGTTGGGCTCACCCGACTCGGCTGGGATTGTCCGGAGTGGTGGCACATCTTTGGGGATACCTACTGGAGCTTTAATTGACGCAACGGTCAGCACATCATCGTCACCCCCACTTAACGTGTCCCTACCGTGCAAAATAAAGGGGGAGACTACTCGCAAGGGCGAGCCTACATACATCTCCATCAGTGAATCACTTGAGCTCGATTAACTTTTAGACGACATATCAATTCACTCTACAAACAACGAATGAACCTAAAACCAATATGAAATAAGATCAAACCTAGGTCTTAAACAAACACAATCCTAGAAATCCCCAAATTAATTAAAGATCAAAACCTTAAACCTAGCCTACAGCAAATTGAATATACCCTATGACCTACTTGAAGAATTGAAGAATATGAAGAAGAGAAGGAAGAGTACATTGAATTCGAAGAGAGCCCTCCAACCTTACGACTCAAGAAGATTTTTGCAAATGAAGTGAATGAGCCCCCCCCTCAGTGTCATTTATACTCATGGCGCCTTATTTCCCGCCAAAAGGAATACCTAGATATAAGTGTCATATTTAATGTGATTTACAAAATCGAGGAAGGACAAGACTCAGTCGAAGCCGAGAAAGTGTTATATCGCCTGAGTACATCCTCGAAATCACCCTAGAGGAGTTCCTATCCAAACGACATGTAGACTCGGTTTGGTCCATCTTCGGTACCAAACGAGTGGTTGTCTTCATGGACTTCATCAGGTCCAGTCAACGGGAACACCTCCCAATTGGCTCGTGATAGAGTCAAGTTTAAGTTCATTGACCTTCTTCTGGTCCAGACGACATGTAGACTCGGTTTGGTCCCTCTTCAGTACCAAACGAGTGGTTGTCTTCCTGAAATTCATCAGGTCCAGTCGACGGGAACACACCCTAATTGGCTCGTGATGGAGTCAAGTTTAAGTTCATTGACCATCTTCTGGTTCAGACGACATGTAGACTCAGTTTGGTCCCTCTTTGGTATCAAATGAGTGGTTGTCTTCCTAGACTTCATCAGGTCCAGTCAATGGGAACACCTCCCAATTGGCTCGTGATGGAGTCAAGTTTAAGTTCATTGACCTTCTTCTGGTCTAGACAACATGTAGACTCAGTTCGGTCCCTCTTCGGTACCAAATGATTGGTTGTCTTCCTGGACTTCATCAGGTCCAGTCGACGGGAACACCTCCCAATTGGCTCGTGATGGAGTCAAGTTTAAGTTCATTGACCTTCTTCTGGTCCAGACGACATATAGACTCGGTTTGGTCCCCTTTCGGTACCGAACGAATGCATGTCTCCCTGGACTTCATCAGGTCCAGTCGACGGGTCACTCCTCAATTGGCTCGTGATGGAGTCGAGTTTAAGTTCATTGACCTTCTTCTGGTTTAGACGACATGTAGACTCGGTTTGGTCCTCTTTCGGTACCAAATAAATGCATGTCTCTCTGGACTTCATCAGGTCTAGTCGATGGGAACACTCCTCGATTGGCTCGTGATGGAGCCATGTTTAGTTCATTGACCTTCCTCTGGTCCAGACGATATGTAGACTCGGTTTGGTCAACGAGTGAATGTCTACTGGACCTTCATCTGGTCCATACGACATGAATACTCCCCCTAGTTCCTCTTCAGGATCAGTAGGCTGGAGATTGTCCTGGCCTTCATCTGGTCCAGTAGACGTTAACATTCCCCATTGGCTCATGTCGAGCCCAACTCAATAACTAGACCTTCGTCTGGTCCAGACAATATGAAATCTCCCTTCGATTCCTCTTCAGGACCAGTAGGCTGGATATTGTCATGGCCTTCATCTGTCCGGTCGATGAGAACATTCCCCAGTTCAACATCATGTCTGGTCGAGGGAGGTACATCTCAGATATTTATTCCATTAACATAATATGACCTTCAACAGGTCCAAGCGGCATTAAAGTCCTCGTCTACTCGACTGAGGATCATCACTGATGATTATTTGGCTCAATAACATGGTATGACTTTCGACAGGTCCAAACAACATCAATGCTCATATACGCCTATACCGACCTCAGACGACGTACTTGCCAAAATACTCTCCAAGCCAAGAACTTCTTGACTTAGAGAGTATGAGACAAACTGTACGGGCCAAATTTGATCCAAGGGAAAAACCGTCTATTTACTTCGGGCCCAATACTAAATACACCCCAGACTCCTCTAACCATACCCAACATAAGGTCCAGGCCCAAGTTGCTACCTCAAACCCACACACTAAAGGAAGCCCCGAGTTTATTGTATATAGGCCGAGAGATTCACGGGCCCATAACTAGTGAAATACCTCATATATATGCCATAAGCAAGACCCACCATACGCCAGCCCACGAAACGCTCGGACTCATAAACACCTCTCATAACCCAGCCGTTTCCAGCCTTCAACGGGCAAACATAATAATTACCCCTCATGAAATCGGCCGTTACCAACACCCAACGGACGAGCAATCAAGTGCAGTAAATACACACGCCTCCCGAGAGTGCGTATATAAGAGAAGAAGATCCACGAGGAACATTCATTCAAGCTCTCATACTCATAGCCTAATAGCATTCTCTCCAGAGTTCTCATAATCATCAACCTACCGCCCTCACGGCATCACACGGGGATCAAGGTAATATTTGCCCTTGTTCCTCTTCCTACTGCATTAATAGCTCATTTCTTTTATTGATTTGGGCGTCGGAGTGCCTATGGCACCCACCACACCGGTGGGTAGAATCTCCACGCTCACCCTACCTCTTTGTTCTGCAGGATCGTTAGTGCCCCTCTCAACGAAATCTCGATTGTGGATCTCAGGTGAAAACCAGCGTCTACAACTACTATGAATATTATATGCAATGAAGTGGATTAAACATTACTCTGAAATTAGCGAAATAGGTTGATAATCTACCAAGAATATGCTTTTGAAGGAGGTCCCGTCTGAGAGCTCGTCGCTCATTCACCCCAATTATACGTTGAAAAAATTGTGGCCATGAAGGTCCTTGCATAAGATGGATGGAGAAGCATCTGTGCTGTGCTGGATGGCTTCTTTCATCTTTGAAAGAAAAAGAAGAAAATATAGAAAACATTATGTGATGTCATTGAGTTTAAAAAGAAAAATCAATGAAACCTTTCTATACAATGCATTGGTGACCAAGTTTTTTTAATAAAATCACGTAGGGTGGTCAAAATTCCATATATTTAGAATAAAATTTGTAATTCTAATATTTTTGTTTAAAAAAATAATTGACCATAAAAAATTATAATTATTTTTAATTATCGTTTCGGTTCGATTCAATTCGATTTTTTTTAATTCTTTTTATAAAAAATAATATAAATTGAAAAAAAATAATATTATTCATTAAATCTAATATTTATTCGAATTTTATATATTATAACTTTTATAATCATCACAGTTATAATAATATAAACATTTCATGAGATATATTCATCATTTAGATAATTTAAAAGTAGGAAGATAAAAGAAACATAATCAAAACAAAAAATAACAATATTTCATAAAATTAATCATCATTAAATGTCAAACAAATTAATAAAATTATATTATTCCGTTAATTCAATTCAGTTAGATTTTTGGTTAAGTTTTTAAATTAAATAAATTTTTTTAATTTTTTTAAAAAAAAAACGTTTGGTTCTGTTATTTCGATTCTATTCGGTTTCTTTTAATTTCCATTTTTTTTTTCCACCCCCCCCCCCCCACCAACTTTGTTGGGACCACAAATAGAGGAGTTTCTGGAGGCAATAAAGTTGAAGTGTAAGTGGAGCTGTGGAGGGGCCTCATTCTTTTGCCGTCTGTATGATGATCCTTGGATTACGGCAAGACAAGAACAAATGGAATTAACAGAACACCAGAAGCTTTAGTTTGACAAAATTATAAAAGATGCTCGACTATTTTATCTCATCGTTATCAGTCCTTCTTCCACAACTTACATGCCACAGAGTAACTCCATGCTAATATTTTTTTTTTGAATTATTGAAAATCTCGTCGTCAAAATATTTCTGGCTGTCTCATATTTTTATAAGAAATACATTTCTTGAATTCGAACCCAAGTGATATCACACCACTCGACCAAACAGTAAAACTCAACAAAATGTATTGTATGATTCCAGAAAATCATATTATAATTTCATAAGAACATGCACCACTCTCAAACAATTCGAATTTGAAGATATTGTAAATAATGAATTCCAATGAAATAAACAACATGAGTGTTTTCTATGAACAAAACCAGAAAAGTTTCAAAACTGTACCTCTTCCTGTATGGATTTCTCTTCTTCACAAAAATTCCTTCAGACTATCTTGGTTTGAAGTTGGACCAGAGCTCTGGTATCTTAGGCGAATCAGGAAAACTGCTGCGAGTCATGACCCTGAACATGAGAGTGCAATAGAACCATAACTGATGGCTCGAAGGCTTGAATCAGACATATTTGTCATCCATCTCTGAGGGCCATTTGATTCTCCTAATTTATTGTACGCATAAGAAGGCCATCTTATATCCGTACCACATGAGCTGTTAACTCTCATTCTCATCATCCTCTGTGATCTCTCAAGAACTACAAGATTTGAAAATGTGGAGAAACTGTTGCCCACAAAGACTCCAGCCCTTAAGCACACTTCATAGTCTATCGCTGACTGAATGAGATACGGATGCTTCTTGTAAATCCCATCAGCACCCAGTTTTTTCTTCTCAACAGGAATCAAGCCTTCTTTCCAACCATTCAATATAGAAGAATCTTTAAGGAGGCTATCAGCCACTGCGAGGTAAAGAACAGTTGGAGTTTTCGGATTCACAATGTTCCCAACTCTCTCCATTATCTCCTCTTTGCTACTACAAATCTGGCTTATTTTTGATCGCTGCTCTAACTTTATACAATGAATCATCCAGTCCATCTCTATTCTCATATGGACTGCAACATAAGGAATCTGCTGTGTTGAAGAACCATTTGACTCCGCGCCATTGCTTCGAATGCCTCTTCCTGCCTCTCTAATCCTAGACACAATTGTATCAGCTTTTTTTTCTAATTCATCAACTAAAACTAAGCATTCAAAGATCCTTGCATAGTCCTTAACAGGCCAATGATCGTGCCACAGAAATGGATTCTTTCCAACAATCCGTATCACCTCATACCCATCAGTTGAATCCTCCGTAGACTCCATCAACTGATCCATATCTCTCTCAACAGTCCATTTCCTTCCACTTCTCTTATGAAGTTTGTTAGGAAACATAATCCCTAATATATTTTACATATTTGTCCTTTTAGGATCTAATCATTCATGTATTACTAGTCATAGATTTATTTACATGCTAATTGAAATAAATCTAAGTTAATCACAACACAATTGCATACATTTCTTCTTGTAGAGACCTCTTAATCAAACTTAATTGATTGCTTAACTCAATAAGCAAATGATCTTATTTATAGGAGAGAAACCAAGTCACTATTAGCTCACATGCATGAATTACTATTAATCATTGATTACTATTTAATCACATGCATTGATTATTATGTAATCACATGTATTTGGATGCATAATGACTTTCTCTAACCCTTCCAAAAATGTTACCATCATGGGTGTACCATATGTTCCTCATTTAACATTTTACTAATTGTTGTCACTTAACAACTCTTGTTGTTACTTATTATTTGATTAACAACTCTTGTTGTTACTTAATAATGATATCATTACTAATTGTTGTTATTTAACAACACCACATAATTAACTTAATAATTTCCAACATGAAATTATTACTAATTGTTGTTATTTAACAACACCAAATAATTAACAACAATTAATTTCCAACATCTCCCACTCACACATGATGGGATCAACAATTTTTATTATCTCTACAAGAATAATTCATACTTTACAATTGTGTCGTGCGACCAGCATACTTCGAAAGATCACTTGATATACATCTGTTAGGAATATATAGCCGCTCGAAAAAATGAATAGAACCATAGTGGATTATGTATACAGTATCCTCGATCATTTATCACATTAAATCTCTCTCGATCTCTTTTCGAATGTAATATTTATTTTGTATTTACAATCATGTTTGATCACATAAAATAACAAATGGTCGACCAGTGAATACAAGCTAATGTGATATTACTCATATAATGATCTTTCTCCTTTCTCGAATCTCTCAACTTTGATTCAATTCGCTTTACAGAGATGTTCTTTCAGATCGAATCTCTCATGATCTTTCAGCAACACTCCAAGATAGCGATCATCAAATCTAAGTTTTGAGAAGCAGACAAGAGTCTAAAGGGTACAAGTTGAGATTGAAATAATCTCAAGGGTCACACACAATATCAAGACTGAGATTTACTTGTATTACCCTCAATAGCCGCAAATGTACACATGGTATGAAAACATGTGCTACGGTATTCTCTTCTTTCCCATGGAGCGCATGTCTCATAAAATACCGTACATATTATAGTTCAGACAAACACAATGTCTAACTCATAACTGACATTAAGACAAGTAAGATGAAATGAACTTATTCATCTTAGGTCATATCACAGAGAAAGTGACCTCATAACGACATTACTTAATTTTCAAGCTTGAGCTCTCTAAATTATCACTCAGATAATTAGCTTAAAAAGTTATCTCATCTCCCATTAACACAAAGTAATGGAGGCGATTGCCCGTGTGAGAGGGCCAATCATTCACTTGTCCGACATACTTCTCATACTAACTAATAATATATTTGTTTAAACATGTATCAACATAATAACATGTAAGCATTGAACACAAATATCAATGAGTATTAACATTAGTAAACATTATTTGAGAAAAAATACATATCATAATATGTAAGCACATTAACATCTACGCAATCCCTGAGTTTTTACATATCTAACAAAGACATCTCTAGGAACAGGCTTGGTCGATGGATCTGCTACCATTTCTTGCGTAGAAATGTACTTCATGTTTACCTCTTCTCGTGCAACTATGTCTTTCACAAAATTATATTTGGTATCTATATGTTTCGTTTTACAATGGAATTTGGGTCTTTTGTGTAGGCTATCGCTGCTTCACTATCACAGTTAACTAATACTGGACCAGAAGCTTCATTGACATACCCAAATGATCCAAGAACCTTTTCAACACCACACAGCCTCTTGTACTGCTGATGAAAAGGCCATAAATTCAGCCTCCATTGTGGATAAGGCTATACAAGATTGTTTCTTACTGCTCCATGAAATGACACCATTGTTTAGCAAGAAAACAAAACCGGAGGTAGATCTTCTTTCATCTAAATCTCCTCCCTAGTCAGCATCAGTATAGCCTCTCAATTGCAGATCATTTCCTTGATAACACAATGAGTAATCAGCTGTCCCTCTCAGATACCTAAATATTCTTTTAACTGATTTCCAATGTGCTAGTCCTGGATTGGATTTGTATCTATTTACCATTCCAACAGCGAAACATATATCAGGTCTTGTACACAACATTGCATACATTAAACTTCCAACTGCATTTGCATAAGGAACTTTCTTCATCTGTCCTTTTCCTTGGAGTTTCAGGACACAATCTACGACTCAAAGCTTCAGTTTTCGTGATAGGAGTATCAATGGGTTTGCAAGCCTGCATTTGGAAGCGTTCAAGAATTTCTTTTATATATGACTCATGTGAAAGAGATAATAAATTATTTGAACGATTTCTTAAGATCTTAACCCCAAGAATATATGCAGCTTCACCCATTTCTTTCATCTCGAAGTTAGATGATAACCATTCTTTAATGTGTTTTACAAACTCCATATCATTTCCGGCTATAAGTATATCATCCGCGTACAAAGATAAGATAATGAACTTATGTTTATCTCTCTTGGTGTACACACAATGATCCTCATCTATCATTGTGAAATCATTCGAAATGATTGTATTGTGGAATCGTATATACCATTGTCTAGACGATTGCTTGAGACCATATATAGACTTTAAAAGTCTACATACTTTCTCCTTTTCATTTTCTTTTATGAAACATATTGGTTGATCCATGTAGATTTCTTCATCAAGTTCTCCATTGAGAAAAGCAGTCTTTACATCCATTTGATGTAATTTTAGATCCATACTTGCTACTATAGCCAGAATCAAGCGAATTGAGGTAAACCTTACAACGGGTGAAAAAGTCTATTCGTAGTCAATTCCTTACTGCTGTGTATACCCTTTTGCTATAAGTCGTGCTTTATATCTTTCGATATTGCCATCGGCATTACGCTTTATTTTAAGAACCCATTTGTTCTTGACAGCTTTGCGTCATTTGGGTAGATCAACCAATTCCCAAACTTGGTTGGACCTCATTGACTCCATCTCTTCTTCCATTGCTTTCATCCATTTTCCTTACCAGGACACTGAAGAGCCTCTCTTATGTTTCTAGGTTCTTCATCATCTTGAGGTAGAATCATAAAGGTTTCTCCTTCGATATCGAAACGACGTCGAGGAATGCCTATACGATTACTACGTCGCAATTGGGATTCTAGTGGTGGAACTGATTCCTCACTTTCGATATTATTCCCATTTGGATCGTGCACATTGCTCTCACTTGGATTATGTACATCACTCCCACTCGGATCACGTAAATGAGACTCGTGTGAAACTAATTCATCATTTTGAGATTCATGTGAAACAGATTCATCATGTTTTCTCAAATTTCTCTCATCACTCCCACTTGAATTAGGTAAACCCGAGTGTTCACACAATCATGTGATCCATGTGATCTTGAGTTTCATATAGAGATAAATCTTGACCTATCTCTCCCTGTTTAGGAAAATCATTTTCTAAAAATGTGATATCTCGTGATTCAAATTCTGTCACGCCTCCACTTTCATGTTCACCTATGCAAACATATCCTTTTGATTGTTCAGAATATCTTATGAAGATACTCTTTTTTCCTCTTGGGCCTAACTTTCCATGTTCGTGAGAACGCACATGAACATAGGCCGCACAACCCCAAGGTTTCAGAAAGTGAATATCTGGTTTGCGACCTGTCCATAACTCATATGGTGTGGTAGCAACAGATTTTGATGGCACTCGGTTAAGTACATATGTGGCAGTTAATAATGCATCACCCCAATAGGTTATAGGCAAATTTGCTTGTGCCATCATAGACCTAACCATCTCAAGAAGAGTTCTATTTCTTCTTTCCGCAACACCATTTTGTTGAGGAGTAGCAGGAGTAGTCAACTGACGACTAATTCCTTTTTCATCACATAATTCTCTGAACTGATCAGATAAGTACTCATGACCACGGTCAGTGCGTAGTGCTTTAATTTTCTTGTCTAATTGATTTTCTGTTAAATTCATAAATTTCTTGAAACATTATAATGCTTCGGATTTATGAGCAATCAAATAGACATAACCAAAGCGTGTAAAATCATATATGAATGTGATGAAATAAGATGCTCCATGCCTTGCTCTGACATTCATTGGACCACAGATATCTGAATGGATTAATTGTAATGGAAATTCTGCTCTAGTCCCTTTTCCAAATGGTTTTCTCGCAGTTTTTCCAGCCAAGCAATATTCACAGGTTGACAATTCTACCTTCTCAATATTTCCCAGAAAGCCTTCTTTGGCTAATCTGTTCATTCTTTGTTGGCCAATGTGGCCAAGTCTAGCATGCCACACAGTTACATCACTATCATCACTGACAGATGAAGTAACAAACGAAAAACTGGAATTGTGATTAAAACATTCAACATTCAATACAATAAAACCATCAAGAAAATAACCAGAACCATAATGTATTGTACCTAAGTACAAATCAACACCAAATGTATGGAAGTTCAAATTGAAACCTAAATTAACCAAAACCAACACAGAAACTAAATTTCGACGAATTTGTGGAGCAAACAATACATCATGTAGTAGTAAAGTTTTTCCACCATGCATGACTAACTTGCATGTTCCTATGCCTTTGACTTCAACCCGTGAGCTGTTGCCAACATATATCCACTTCACCCCAGGTGAAATTCGTTGAAATTCCACGAAGGCATCTCTATCTTCGCTACATGGTCTGTGGCTCCTGAGTCTACAGTCCTACAAATGATTATATTCAGTTAGAAAGATTGAACTTGAAACACATATTTCATTTAAATATGCACGAAAGGTATTCACCTTTTTAGGCTCAGTGCAGTCACGAGCAAAATGACCTTTCTTACCACAGTTAAAACATTTAACCTTTGCCATGTTTTTCTTTTTGGTAGGATATTTTCCTTTCCCATGTTGATTGGTTTTCTGTTTCTTTTCTGGCTTGGAAGAATTTTGTTCTTTTCCGAACTGGAATCCACCACGATGAAATTTTCTTTTCTTCTTGAAACCCCCAAGTTTGCTAGTTTCTGTCATATACACTTCAGTATTTGACTTAGCAGCCGCAAGACGGTCACTTTCTAATTCAAGGTGACGTTTAGCATCATCAAAGGTTTTGATGCTCTCATTGTGGGTCAAATGCATCTTCATATGCTCCCAGCTATTTGGAAGAGAACGAATGACCGCTTGGACTTTCTGTTCATCTGTAAGAACATGTCCAGCATCTGCCAGTTCAGTAATCATGTTTGACATTTGCCTAAAGTGTTTTGACATAGTGAACTCAGGACGTTTCTTGTATGTGTCAAACTTGATTGTCAGTGACTTGAGTTTGGTTATTGCGGTACTACCAAACTTTTCAGCTAGTGTGGACCACATGTCCTTAGCCATGTCATATTTCCTGAACTCTTTCATTAGGTCATTATCCATACTGCTCAGCAACGTAATGCGGGCAATTGAATTCTTTTTCTTCCAGCCCTCATAAGTCTCTCGGTCTCGCCTGTGTTGGGCCGTAGTGCCCTGTCCAGGTTCATCCATGCTCATTTTCAAAGTTTCAAGAACTCTTGTTCTTCTAGCACATATTGGATTTTCATGCTCCAAATTTCATAATTATCGCCATTCAGTTTCTCACCCTTGTTGAGTTCAGCAATAATGTTCTTTGTTGTGGAATCCATTAAAAACACAAAGTTTCTACAGACATTCATGCACAAATGTTAATACCTTTGACTTATTTTATCATGAAATAAATTATGTTTAATAAGATTTTTCAATGAGGTTAGAGTCAAAAGGCCACTATGTGTCCAATCATCATCCAATTACCCAATGTAAAAATATTATCAACATAATCAATCATGTAAAATCATTTTCTAAAAATTACATAAATTCTTATAACATCTTAATCATGCGACTATTGTACATGACAATCATTGATTTAATTACATAAATTAAATTCAACATGAAACATTCATACATATAAATACAATATTTACATGCCGTGAAGTAACAAACAATTACACACATAAACATTAACTTAGTTTTATCATAGAAAAAACTAATATCTAACACTTAAAGCTTTTCCGGTTCTAGTGTTCCAACGAATAAATGTCTTAGGATAAGAATCCTTAAATTCTTCTGGCAACTCGTAATTGATCTTGGACAATCATGGGAAACCTATAGCAAATTTCGGATCCTTGCAACGTTTCCGGGACATCAAAGGAAAAATTGTATTATTTGCCTTATGTCGGAGATAGTCAATTGCTAACCTCTCAATGGCTATGTTATACTGAACACGTAGTTCTTCTGTATGAATTACTAATTTCCAAATATCAGTAAGCCTTTTTTGCCATATTTCCGGGAGAGTATTTCGTAGCAATATGAGTCTGTTCGGTTGTCCAATCCAATTACCCTCCCATATAAATTCTTGTAACATGTTATTAAAGGTGATTATATGCGAAATCATTTCATCATCTTCTTTCATCCGATACTTATCCAGATCCAGCAACATGTCTTTCAATTTTTCACTGTGGGCGGATGTCATAACCATTTTTGTGTTTTTTTTGTCTGATCGGCATGATTTTTCTCCAATGAATACAAATAAAAATCAATATAATGAAACACAAAGTTACATTAACTAAAATAAACATCACAAAGATATTCATTTACATAAACACAAAGTTTATATGATAAAACAAATTTATCATGGCCGATTAATACAATATGCAAAAGAACTAGACATTTAATCATGACGGATCGGAATTACCAAAGCAAACCGATACAGACATGACCAACACGGGCCAACACGGATGTCCACGCGCCATTCACGCGCCACAGGAGTGGCTGACGCGCCTCCACGTGCCGCCACACGCCGGCCACGGGCTCCCACTCGCCCTCACGCGCCGGCCAGACTCGGTTTACTTTCACGCGCGGATGACATGTCGTCCGCCTGTCCCGTGAGCGTATGACATGTCGGTTGTAAGGTTGAAGGCCAGCCGACTTGTCGGTTGTTATGGTCATGGACGACATGTCGTCCGTGTCTTTTATATTCGTACGACTTGTCGTACAGGAAAAGCGGACGACTTGTCGTCCTCTTCTCTAAACACCAGATGACATGTAGTACATCTATTCTGGGAGTGTTTTTCTAGGTAAAAACAGATTTAACTAGCCAACTTCTTGGGTCCATATCTTTCTCAATTTTAATCCAAATTAAGCAAATGATATACCAAATTGAAGATCTCATGACCTAGTTTTCAAAATATATTTGAACATGCGATTATCAATTTTCTACAGAGAGTTATTACAGCCCAAAGTTGGAAGAAAATCTTTTTTTTAAAAAAAAAAAAAACAAAAACCAGAAGCATTTTCAACATTTTTCATGCATGTTCATGCAATTTTTGTGTAATCCAACTAGAATACATGCATTTAAGCTACTGATACCAATGTTAGGAAACATAATCCCTAATATATTTTACATGTTTGTCCTTTTAGGATCTAACCATACATGTATTACTAGTCCTAGATTTATTTACATGCTAATTGAAATAAATCTAAGTTAATCACAACACAATTGCATACATTTCTTCTTGTAGAGACCTCTTAATCAAACTTAATTGATTGCTTAACTCAATAAGCAAATGATCTTATTTATAGGAGGGAAACCAAGTCACTATTAGCTCACATGCATGAATTACTATTAATCATTGATTACTATTTAATCACATGCATTGATTATTATGTAATCACATGTATTTGGATGCATAATGACTTTCTCTAACCCTTCCAAAAATGTTACCATCATGGGTGTACCATATGTTTCACATTTAACATTTTACTAATTGTTGTCACTTAACAACTCTTGTTGTTACTTAATTATTTAATTAACAACTCTTGTTGTTACTTAATAATGATATCATTACTAATTGTTGTTATTTAACAACACCACATAATTAACTTAATAATTTCCAACATGAAATTATTACTAATTGTTGTTATTTAACAACACCAAATAATTAACAATAATTAATTTTCAACAAAGTTCATAAACATTGGTTCGATTCGAAACGTCAGAATAACGACCCAATTGAACAAACCCTCTACAAAGTGAATTAAACCTTTCAAATTGGACCACTTTATCAAATGAAATAGGTTGCAACAGATCAATTTCCTTATAAAACAAAGAAGCACTTAAGCTAGGCATCAAAAGTGTACGGTTTAGCAATTTAGCAGTCTAACAAGCCCTTGCAAATGCAATCTTTTGATTGTTTAGTCCCCAAACAATTTGAGGAACCTCCAAGAACTTATCTTTGCGAATTCCAGGATCAGAATCCGTAAACAAATACCTCATTTGGATCAATTCAATGTTCTTCTGTTCAATCCCAACAGATCCAAAGAAAGAAGGCAGCCATGCAGTTCCAAAAACAGAGCAACCACAACCAAAGCAAGACATTTGCATGTCAAAGAACCCATTTTCCAGTGAGAGCCAAATAATCTTAAACTTTTACAAATAAATAACAAATCCATTCAAGATTTTCCAATCCCAGTTGGTTCAAAATATCAAATTCAGTCAAAATAAAAATTGAAGAAACCGAGAAACTTAATCACTTGCTGAAAATCTAATGAATTACTCAGTATTCAGTCCAAAGATGTCAACCAAACTTGAAAATCTGCACGATGGATAAAGGAAGTAATAATCAATATAGAGGCAAAAATAAAAGTATTAGATATAACATATTGTTCATTAGATTTTATACATGAAGTGCAAGAACAAATAAAGACCATTAATTCAAATTCATATAATTTCAAAAACCATTAAAGCTTATACCATTAATTCAATCCAAACACTAACAAAATTTAAGAAATCAGAGACAGTGAAAGTGAATCCAAAAAAAAAAAAAAAAGCTTGGAAGGGACTCAAAATGGGGATATGTAGAAGGAATCTGATTTCTGAGAAAAACCCAGAAAGCAAAATCAAGAAGAAACTGATGATCATGCAGGAAAAAGGAAGCCTGAATTCACGTCAGCCAAAAGGAAAACCAAAACCGACTAGCCTTTTGTAATCATGACAACTAATAAAGTTGAAGCCGTAACAAATAACACAAGAAAAATTATCATTTTTTCATGGGTTAAATAACTAACGTATTATTTTTGACGAAAAATTTGAAAAAAAATTTTCAACCTTAAATTTAAAATGTTTTATGAGATGAAAAAATAGATAATTTTTTATTTTATCATATAGAAAAATGAATAATTTTTATTTTATCGAAAACTCACTAATTTTCAAATTAAAGTATAATTTATACTTAAGTTATTTATGGAAGAAAAAATATAATTTCCCGTAAAATAAATATATTAAAAAAACGCAAGTATTTGTGATTTTGCTGTAAACAACAAACTGGACTGAGAGATAGAGGGATCTTTTAGGAAAGCATAAAATGAAAAGGACACATAACACTCACCACCACAGCTATCACAAATAGGGGGAGAAAATTGTTATGATTCACCGATCACTTTAGAGAGTGTTTGAGGAAAAAACCGAATTACTATCTATTACTTCAAGAATAGAAATACAAAGTTTATACCTTGAAACCTTACAAAACCTCAACTCTCTCTATACAATTCTAACTCTCTGGGATGATTTGTAACACTGGAATGACCTCAATTTATAGGGCAAAAACACGTGCACTGTAACACACGTTTTTGCCAACTCACTTCCTAAAATTTTGACAATCACCAAAAGTTGTGTGTTTGTTTCTTCAATATTCAAAACCACCGAAAGTGGTTTGTTCACTTGCTGTGCTTGCAGCTGGAAACCATGGCAGGAAGCTTCTGTGTGCATGCAGTAGCTGAACTCTACAATTCTCCCCATCCAGCTGCATCTGAAAACAACATCATCTGACAGCTATTCCGATTATCTCTCTGCACAACTCTAGCTTGTCTCGGGTAACCACCTTTGTTAACATGTCCGCTGGATTCTCATATGTATGGATCTTCACTAGTCTCAGCAGTTGTTGATCCATCACCTCGCGTATCCAATGATAGTGAA
Organism: Zanthoxylum bungeanum; assembly: GCA_019454045.1. Classification (NCBI taxonomy): domain Eukaryota; kingdom Viridiplantae; phylum Streptophyta; class Magnoliopsida; order Sapindales; family Rutaceae; genus Zanthoxylum; species Zanthoxylum bungeanum. Next base: position 24,525 of record SKCR01026341.1, read on the forward strand.
TATCAATGTGTTTCGTCCGGGAATGATACATTGAGTTTTTGCTCAAGTCCAGAGCACTCCGACTGTCACAATGTATCTTGTAATCTGTCTGCTTGATCCATAACTCTTGGAGAAAACGCTTTAGCCATAACATTTCTTTTCATGCCTCAACTATGGCAATGTACTCAGCCTCTGTTGTGGATAATGCAATACACCTCTGCAATCTTGACTACCATGACAGAGCTCCCCCTGCCAAAGTGTAGATGAATCCTGATGTAGATTTCCTACCATCAAGATCTCATACCATATCTGAATCTGTATAGCCTTCCAAGATCGGATCAGCTCCCCCCTAACACAGACGAAACTTCATTGTAACCTTGAGGTACCTGAGAATCCATTTGACTGCCTCATAGTGTTTTTTTCCAGGGTTAGAGAGAAAACGGCTCACTACACCCACTGTGTGTGCAATGTCTGGCCTGGTACATACCATTACATACATTAGGCTTCCAACAGCTGAAGAATATGGTATTGCTGGCATTTTCTCTATCTCTTTCTTGGACGAGGGGCAAGAACTCTTGCTCATTTTGAAATGGTGCTCTAGCGGAACGCTGACTGGTTTGGCTTTCTGTATATCGAACCTCCTGATTACCCGTTCAATATACCTTTCCTGTGAAAGCCACAACTTCTTGTTTTGTCTATCATGAACAATCTCTATTCCCAAAATCTGTTGAGCTGGTTCTAATTCTTTCATGTCGAAAGCCTTGGAGAGTTCCTTCTTCAACTGGCTGATCTTCGTTACTTCTTGTCCAACAATCAACATGTCATCTACGTACAGTAAAATAGCAATGAAATTTCCATCTGGAAACCTCTGGATGTATACACACTGATCTAATGCAGTTCATTTGTAACCTTGACCCACCATGAATGAGTCGAAATTCTTGTACCATTGTCTCGGTGCTTGCTTAAGCCCGTACAAGCTCTTTTTCAGCTTGCAAATAAGGTTTTCTTTTCCTAAAACCTTGAATCCTTCTGGCTGCTCCATGTAGATTTCTTCATTCAGATCACCATGAAGAAATGATGTTTTGACATCCATCTGTTCAAGCTCCAAGTTCAATCTGGCTACCAATCCTAGGATGACTCGGATTGAAGCCATTTTTACCACCGGTGAAAAGATCTCATCAAAGTCAATTCCATTTTTTCTATAGGAATCCTTTGACCACTAACCGAGCTTTATGTTTCACTGCTTTTCCGCTGCCATCTTTCTTGAGCTTGAACACCCATTTGTTCTTCAGTGCCTTCATTCCATGTGGGAGCTTGACTATCTCATAAGTGTTATTTTTCTGTAGTGATTCCATCTCATCATGCATTGCGTGCATCCATTTATCTTTGTCTTTATGAGATAACGCTTCGTTAAAGGTTTCTGGCTCCCCCTCGTCAGTAAGCAGAATGTATTCTGATCCTGAGTATCTGGCTGATGGAATCCGGCCTCGCTCAGATCTTCGTACTGGAGGTTCTGGCTGTCTGTTATCATCCAGATCTGTGGATGATCCTGAAGCCTCTGATGAAGTAGGCTGCAGCTCCCACTGCTCAACACTTCCTTCCTCCTTTGGTTCTGCTTCTGGCATGTCTTGCACCCCATCATCATATGTGGCCACTAGTGTTGGTGCTGGGGTTGTGTATGGATTTGCATCGATATTGTCGGCACTGATTTTAGAAGGCATTTTGGGCTTTTTAATGTCTTTTATTGTCTGGTCTTCAAGAAACACTACATCTCTGCTTCTGATGACCTTCTTTCCTTCGGGTCCCATAGCCTGTATCCAAATTCCTCGTCTTCATAGCCTATGAAGATGCATGAGTAGTCCTTGCATCGAGCTTCTGCCTGAGCTCATTGGATACATGTGCAAATGCTAAACATCTGAATATTCTGAGGTGAGAATATGATGGATTCTTACCAGACCACATTTTCTCCGGAATCTCGAAGTTCACGGTACAAATGGTGATCTGTGATCAGGTAGGAGATGGCACGAACAGCTTCTCCCCAGAATGGCTTTGGCAGCTTAGCCATACTGATCATGCTTCTGACTTTATCCATAATGGTGCGGTTCATCCTTTCAGCGACACCATTGTGTTGTGGGGTGCGTGGAACAGTCCTCTCGTGTCGAATGTCGTGGCTTCCGCAATAGGCATTGAACTCCCTGGAAGTGTATTCACCTCCATTGTCTATGCGAAGGCACTTCAGTTTCTTCCCTGTTTCACGCTCGACCATGGCATGAAACGGTTTGAAATAGTCCAGGACCTGATTTTTTGATTTCAGAAAATACACCCATACTTTCAGAGAAACATCGTCAATAAAAGTCAAAAAATATTTATTACCGCCTAGTGAGTTTACCTCCAAGGGACCACATACATCAGAGTACACCAGACTGAGTAACTCTGATTTCTTTGTAGAAGAGAAATTGAAAGAGACTATGTGTTACTTACCGAATAGACAGTGGTTGCAAGGATGCAGAGCATCATTTTTGGAGACGGTGATTAGATCATTCTTTGTCAAGGTAGACAACCCCCTTTCACTCATGTGACCGAGTCTCTGGTGCCACAGATTCTGAGAAGCCTCTGTTTCAGCTATATTTAGGCTTTCTGCACATATCTTCACATGAGTCTTGTATAAGGTTCCACAGATATGTCATCGGGCAATGACCATGGCACATTTTATCATCCTCCAAGTGCCATTGCTGAAGTGGCTAGCATAGCCCTGTTTGTCAAGGGCTACCCCCGAGAGTAACTTGAGCCGAAGTTCTGGAACATGTCTAACCTCCTTCAGGGTTATTGTATACCCTGCATTTGTCCGCAACTGTATTTTGCCAATTCCCACTATCTGAGAAGAACTAGTATTCCCCATCTTCACTGCTCCAAAGTCTCATGCTTTGTATGTTGTGAAGAAATCCCTGTGAGGAGTGACGTGGTAGGATGCTGCAGTATCTACCACCCACTTGACATCATGAGTTGTGGTGTGAAGGCATGCTTCTTCCTGGCCAGAGCATATAGCTACATCTACCGTAGTAACTACTAATGTCTCCATGTCATTCTTCTTCGGCTGGTTATTGCCTTGTCCATGCTCCCGTTGTTGTTTCCAGTAATTTTTCTTCAAGTGGCCTTCTATGCCACAGTGGAAACACTTGTATGTCTTTTTCCCGTCATTGGATTTGCCTCTGCTTTTGCTTCTGTCTCTCCTCCCACCTTGATTTTTCTCCTGTTGTCTTTCTCGTTGCTTCGAGACAAAGGTTTTGTTTGATCTGAGCCCATGTCTTTCCTTCTGGCTTCTTCATTTGACATGGCATCCTTTACCATAGGCATGGTAAGTTTGCCTCATGGAGTTGAGTTGCTGAGAGTAACCAATAGAGCCTCCCAACTATCAGGAAGAAAGCTGAGTAGTAAGAGAGCTTGAACTTCGTCTGCCAGTTGCATGTCTACTGCAGACAACTGGTTCACCAGGCTTTGAAACTCGTTGGTGTGTTCTACAATGGAAGTTCCACTCCGTAGCTTCAGGTTCACCAAACGCCTCATGATTAAGGCCTTATTCCGAGCTGTTTTGGCCTGGAACATGTCTTCCAATTTCCTCCATATTTCATAAGCATCTGTGTCCTGTGCTACGTGGTGGAAGACACTGTGACCGATCCACTGCCTGATCTGACCCAAAGTTATGTTGTTGAGTTTATTCAGTCATACTCCTTAACAGACTCTGGTTTCACTCCCTTCAACTCGATGACATCAAACAGATCTTTGCAATGCAAAAAATCAATCATCCAAGGTCTCAAGAGGGAGTAATTAGTTGCAGCTAGTTTAATCATTGCACCAGAATGGGAATCTTCCATTTCCATTTTAAGTTTTTAAAGTTTAAAATGAAAATAGGTTAAACTCGGGGTTGAATTTCACAAATCCGAGGTCACCGTTGCGTCCGGAACGGTCGAAAATGGTGGAATAGATACTTCGTTGGTCTAAATCCGACACAAGGGCTGATTTATAAATTCTTAAAAGTTCTGGGGTAAAATTGTAAATTTCAAAAATTCAGGGGACTAAATGAAATTTACCAGGCTGTTGACGTGGCAGTGCTGACATGGAAAGTGGGACCAGTTGTGTTGACGTGGCGGACACGTGGCGGCTGGCGTGTCCAGCTGACGTGGCGCTGACTGGGCGTTGACTGTGTGCTGACATGGCGCCACGTCAGCGTCTTCAACCTCTGAAAGCGCGTGCGGCGCGTGGCGCTACTGGCGGCCCGTGGGATGGCTACTGGAAGGCGCGTGCGGTAAATCTGGTTGTCGGATCGATCTTCGGAAAATACCACCGAGCTCGTCTCGTCGTGAACTAGCTGATGGTGCCCTCAAATTGGATTTTTGACAACTTTCGTCGGAATCGGTTTTCTGATCGAAACCTCTGTTAATCGATTTTATGACTCCAAAGAACAACCAAAGCTCCTGATACCACTTGTTGTGATTCACCGATCACTTTAGAGAGTGTTTGAGGAAAAAATCGAATTGCTATCTATTATTTCAAGAATAGAAATACAAAGTTTACACCTTGAAACTTTACAAAACCTCAACTCTCTCTATACAATTCTAACTCTCTGGGATGATTTGTAACACTGGAATGGCCTCAATTTATAGGGCAAAAACGCGTGCACTGTAGCACACATTTTTGCCAACTCTCTTCCTAAAATTTTGACAATCACCAAAAGTTGATGTGTTTGTTTCTTCAATATTCAAATCAACTTTTGATAAGGGGAACGATTCCCCTTCTATGAATCAGAGAAGGGGAATTTGTAACGGAGCCTTGAATTGACAAAAATTGAAATTTAGATGACTGGATTGACAAAACTAAAAGTTAGATGACTGAAATGAAAAAACGTGAAAGTTAGAAGGTCAGTTTTACATTTTTGCCTATATTTTATATTATGTAAGTGGTGCGTATGAGGATTATTATAAAAAATCCTCTAACATCTAAATTAAAAATAATGTAATTTTCTAATATATATATAGGGAGCCACGTAGATGTTCTTATATTTTAAAAAGTCCACATTATATTATGATATATATATATATAAATTACCATTATATATATATATATATATATATATATATATATATATATATATTTGTTTATATTATTTTATATTTTAATTGAACCAATCATTTTTTTAAACGTTAGAAATTATGCCGCCAAATCACCCGATCCGTGCTTAAATGGAGTAGGTAAAACCTCTGACTGGGGCGTGGTTTGGTGATAAATATTCTGAGTTCGAGTTCAACGAGTACATTTCTTATAAGAACCTATAGACAAAAATTTGTACAAATATTTATTGCTCTAATATTTTATATACAAACCAAACTGGATTAATCCAGTTACAAACAATTTTGGTGTGGGATTAATCCAGTTTGGTTTGTATATAAAATTGGTTCAAGAGATCGAGATCGAGTAGATATGATTTTAAAAACACAGAATTTACTAAGATCTAGCTTGATTGTAATGCCAATTGAGCGATACATAAGAAATTATATATATATATATATATATTGGTATGGGATTAATCCAGTTACAAACAATTTTGGTGTGGGATTAATCCAGTTTGGTTTGTATATAAAATTGGTTCAAGAGATCGAGATCGAGTAGATATGATTTTAAAAACACAGAATTTACTAAGATCTAGCTTGATTGTAATGCCAATTGAGCGATACATAAGAAATTATAAAATTCAAGATTTGGGTATGAAGTAATTCTAAATTAAAGCACTGGATTCAAAGCTTAATCTCTTAGGTAATAAATCAACACATTAATCAAGTCTAAGAGAATAGATCAAGATGAAATCTTTGGAATAGCACATACGAACGGTCGGTTGGAGTTTTTAAATTTGAGTTAAAATTAAGACTTCTAAATTTATGAAAAGTTAATATTTGTTATAATAAGAAGTAAAAAAAAAAAAAAAAACTCCCTAACTCAGTATCGTCCCTAAAGTTTGTTTTAAACCCTGGGTGTCATGGCTACACTTGCAAGAAAAAAGCACTTCTCTTTACACTTCTCTTTACACCGTGAATTGCGGCGCAAAACACGGAGACAACGACACGTGTCCTAGCAGCATTGGCAGCTGAATGACTGTGCTGACGTGGCATGTTGATTGTCGGCAGTATGTGATGATGACACGTGGCACGACGCACATTAGCATGATCGGCATGCGTTAGCACGGTGCATGTTAGCAGGATCTGGTGCACGTTAGCGGCGCAACGTAGAAGTTCTTCGTGTCGCGATGTCCAAAAGACAATTTTACCATTTTTGTCTGTTTTTCACTATTTTGGCCCTGATTTCATTCCAGAGAGTCCTGAAACTTTATTTATCTACAAAATAACACAAAATACATCAAAATATTCACAAAACTCAAGAAACTATACAAAATATTAGGTTAAATGAGTAGCAAATAGTGATGCATTTACCACTCATCACACCCCCAAACCTAACATTTTGCTAGTCCTCGAGCAGAACAACAAAATAAAATAACATAAACATCTTTAAAATAATCATTAAACTAAGCCACTTTCGTAGGGATCACGGTTGCATTTAGCATATGCAACAAGCCTTTAAACCTCTAGGTGTCCTTGGTGGATGAGTTGTAGTCTCGTGAGGGCTTACATCAACGATATCCGCAAACGTCATTATAAAACTAATGCACACAAAAGCAAAAAGATAAGAGAAAAGAGAATAAACAAGTTAGTGACTAATCATGTGAAATTTCTTATCCAAGTTTAGAGTTGTTTTATTTCTTTCTAAATTACCGAATAAGTAAATTCTCCGATTATGTTTACCATTCTCCATACACACAGCTAACAAGGTATTAATCAAGTCATTGTGCCCACAATATTCACAAGTGTAGTTGAAAGAGAGTAATACTTTTGTCATAAAATTATATCAAAATTCACACTTTTTTAAGGCAATGAAATATTTTTCTAATTTTTCTGATTTATTTATTTATTTATTTATATTCAATATCATCCATCCATGTAGCGAGCTTTAGGCTGGTGACTCCCAAACCAGTTGGCTTTAGGGCACTAGGTGTTAAGACACCCCTACAGACTTAATTACTCAGACTTCAAATATATATATATATATATATATTTTGTAACATCTTCAATCCATGTAGCGAGTTTTGGGCTAGTGACTCCCAAACCAGTTGGTTTTAGGACACTAAGTGTTGAAACACCCCTACGGACTTAATAACTCGGATCTCAGACCTTTTTTTTTATATCCCATCATTTTTTAAAGATGTTTTCTCCAATTAAACCAGAGCACTGAATATTACAAACTCGTCAATTACAACTCATGTCCGTATGTTACCATGTATGTTGATAATACCTGTCAACTGAACATATGAAGATCCATTTTAATCAGTTTTATGGAGAATTCACAAATTAAATAATTTAAAAGGAAATAAATAAAAATTAACTTGTTTCGAAACGGGTTGAGATACGTCTCAGGAGTGGAAATTCCTTACACAGCTATCTCACACCAATTTCACATGATTAATCAAATTAAAAACATAAAATATATTTTTTTTTTTAATTTTTGTAAAAATTTTCAATTTTTTTTGAATTTTTCGAAAATTTTGACTAAAAATGAAATAAAAATAACACAATAATTACAAGGTACTAATCAACTATTCCCCTCTCACAAATCTAAATGAGACATCGTCCCCAATGTCTTAACAAGTAGAAGATGAGTTTAGAAGATAGTACCTCGTTAGCTGAAACTCTACATCTAAAATGAAAATTAAAGGTTAAGATCCAGATTTATCCGACTCTTTTTACCACGATCATTATCATACCAGTTTATCTTAGAAATGATAGGGTCAATTTGTGGTTCAAAGACTAATATATGTCATTAAATCCTGGGCAGTTCTGACAGTGAAGAGGAGTTCTTTTAAAGGTTTGACACGAACTCATTTCTCCGAACATCATCAAAAACACACAAAGAAAATCATAAAATCCATCAGCGTTAAACAGTCTAATCAGTTTCTGGTGTATGTTCAAGTTTGTCTAAGATAACACTGTAAATATTTCCTACATTGTGCCTAAGCCACATGGCAAGGCAATAAAAGCATCAGCACGGTTAAATCATTCCACCAGTCGTTCAGACATACCTAGCATGATCAATTCCTCTCCGTTTGATGGTCCTATCAGATTTGCCTTCGCCAAAAGTTTTGGGATGATTCCCAAGACTTGACTGCCTCCATCCTGTACGGCCTTTGAAATGATCTCCATTATTACCACAAAAGACACAGATATTTACAACTTGTCTTCTTGAAGTGGCTTCTATTTTTATCTGGATGCCTTCAAAAGTGCAATGATGAGTTGAATTTATAACACTTGAAAATGGTGAATAATAATAGCACTAGTATCTGCCAAATGACAATTATTAATTAAACAGTAAAATAAATCGTGAAATGTCAAAAAGTCTAGATCCTGTCGTAGAAAATAAAAGAAACAACAAAGCAAATCACAATTATTAGGAAAAGACAAAGAGATAATAATATTACAGAAAGTAACGGCTTGAATGACGTCTATGCGTCAGGGACAAGCTTCCCATCCAATTTTCTTATAAATTGGCAAACATGGTCTTTTAGATTCAGATTCCCGAGACTATACTTTTATCTTTCTTTTCGAATTATGGATATAACATGTGAATTGCATGATGCACATAACTACTGGAATGCGTCTCAAGAGTTAATGATATGTCATCTAAAGACTCCTTACTCAAGCCATCCCTAATGAATTTAATCTTATCTTCACGGTTATCAGATACCATTCCTAAAGAACGACAATGAGTATTACATGTCATGCGAGCACATTTATAGCAAACACCCATTCTTTTAGCTCTTTTATTTTTAGCATAGGTGTTTCTTCCTAAACCATGCATATGTGAAATAAAAGAGTCAGAAGAATCACATGCCAATCAGACCCGTGCTTCAATAATCCAAAAAATGTCATTAGTAATACCTTTGATCATCAGTGGTCTCATCCGTTCCAAGCGAGCTTTGTAGACTTTCATCAGAGGGAGAGAATGAAATTGCTTGTGAAGATTTGCGAGAACTTCTTCCATCCTGAAATGTGACTTTTACCTACACAAATTAAACACAAAAAATAAAACACACCAAATCACAATATATAAACAGAAATTGCATAGGTTGCCTCCCAGCGAGCACTAAGTTTAACATCGTCAGCTAGACATGACTGCCCGAACATTAGGCTGGATCTGAAAGTGTGACACTTTCTTTTGTCGCTCAATTGATTCTCCCTAGTAGTTCTTGACACGCTGACTGTTAACCTTGAATGTTTCGTTGGTGTTGGGATCAAATAACTCAACAGCTCCATATGGTAAAACCTGAGTAATCACAAATAGACCCGACCATCTTGATTTCAACTTTCCAGGGAAAAGTTTCAACCTTGAATTGTATAACAACACCTGCTGCCTTGGTTTTAAATGTCTGTGCACTATTTTTCAATCATGCCATTTCTTGGTCTTTTCTTTATATAATCTGGCATTCTCATAAGCCTGTAGGCGAAACTCCTCCAATTCGTTGAGTTGATGAAGTTGATTCTCTCATGCAGCTTGTGGATCAAGATTCAACTTCTTCAGTGCCCAGTACGTCTTGTGTTCAAGCTCAACTGGCATATGGAACGCTTTCCCAAACACCATTCGATATGGGGACATACCAATGGGTGTCTTGTAATCTGTCCGGTAGGCCCATAGTGCATCATCCAGTTTTGTAGACCAATCCCTCTTTGTTGATCCAACGGTTCTCTCCAAGATTCTTTTAATCTCTCTGTTTGAAACTTCAACATGTCCGTTTGACTGTGGATGGTAAGCAGTGGTAACTTTATGAGTAACTCTGTATTTGGATATGAGTGCATCGAAGTATTTGTTGCAGAAATGTGTGCCACCATCGCTGATAATAGCCCGAGGTGTTTCGAAGCGAATGAAAATACTATTTTTAAGGAATTTTATCACCATTTTGAATAATTGGATGGTAGTGCAATTGGTCCAACCCATTTGGAGACGTAGTCTACTGCAACTAGTATGTACTGGTTTTCGAATGATGGAACAAAGAGTCCCATAAAATCAATCATCATACATCAAATATCTCCACTTCTAGAATATTTTGCAGAGGTCCTTCATTTCTTTTTGAAATATTTCCCGTTCTTTGGCATCTGTCAAATTGAAGTGCAAAAAGATAAGAATCATTAAAAAGAGTGGGCCAGAACTGTTAGAATATGCCCTATACCCAACTTGTGGATGGGCTATTATACATGTATTTGTAAATATTTTATTAATTAATAAAATGACAATTTATTATACGTGTCTTACATAAATTATATGAATCATCAAACACTGTAATAAAGCCTTGGAGTAATAAGATGATGGCTTCCACGCCTTTGAGAATCATTACTCTCAAACGTTCCTAGTCATAGTTTTGTGAATAATCTGGGCGTTCACAAAGCGGAGAGACTAGCATGATGATATGATCCGCCCTTAAGTGGGGTAGCCGATCTCATAGGCTACTAGCGGAGATCCGTCCGCTTGGTGTATCACATGGATGCATGAGTTGCTCGTGTCCATGAACTGACCGTCGAAAGTTTTCACATGGAGTGTTTATCCCTATGTGTCTGTGAGAACTTTCATGTATCGATTGTATGACTAGTCCTTAGACTTGAGGTCTTTACAATCTTATGTGTGGATCAAATAACTTTGACATTCTCCTTCCCCGGTTCAAAAGATCCGGTCATAAGGGTATGATTGGGTCATTTGTTGAAACACATGAAGCTTGTAAAGATACAACAGAGAATCGCCACTCTCTCGGATAATATTTTCTTATAAGAGTAGTATTCCAGTTCGGGGTTGATATGTGTGATCAGTGCTTGAGACTGTGGCCACAGCGGAAGAATCATGTGAGATTCTTGGGTTAGCACGATTCATGACACTATCAACATCATATATTTGACCATATGGGTAGACACTTTCCGTACCCTAGGTCATTAGGTGGGGATACAGTGAGGCGATGGACCGTATCATATGTAAATCGCGACATAATGGGTATATATATATATATATATCTTTCCTTCTCATTTGGGGGGCTTGGCATGTTGCTAGATGTCAACCTTGGTCATTGAAATCGAACGACCATCTGATCGGAGGATAATTTATGTTTGATTAAATTATCACGATTATTTCATGTCCAACTTGAGGGGAACCCCAAAAGGTCACACACAACAAAGTCGAAATCAATGGTTAACAGTGCACAGTACATATTTAACAGATATATGATTGCTGTAGGAATTGTTCATAAATGGTTCAATGTGTTTAATTATTGAACAGATCATTTATGAGGTTCCATAGTGGCATAAGGATTGCTGAATGACGATAGGGTCACTTTGGGAATTGGAATAAATAAAAAAAAGAAGTTACTATTCACGTGAATAGTAACGCGTGAATAGTAACTCGTGAATAGTAAATTTTTATTTTTATTTATTTTTATTTGTTTTGAATTCCAATTCGGCCCAAACTCTTATTAGGGTTTTATAATCTCATTAAACCACTAAATTAAGATCCAATGGCTAAGATTAAATTAGCTTTTATCCCACATCGGATTCTTAATTAACTTTGTTGTCTTTGGAGCACTATATAAACCCAAAGAATTCTTCACAAATTTTTGCACCAAACCTTTCATATCTTGGGTTTATATAAGTGAGCAACTCTAAAGTTTAAGAGTAAGCCACTGATTTTGAGGATCCTTAAGTCTAATTGACTAGAGGAACCTCGAGTTAAAAGTTTTGAGGTATTTGCCTAGGCTAGCACCAAGGGCAAAATACCTGTGCACTCAAGGTGTAGTCTTGCCGTTGAGTTTTGGCTTTGGTGTGTGCATCTTTGGAGGCCACACACTTAGGTGGCTATTTGGAATGTGGAAGAGCTTGCTGAGTTCGAGAAAAGCTTGTAGATTGGAGGGAGGACTGGAGGAGTCTACGGTTCAAGTAAGCTTTTTCTTTCTTTATTTTAATTAGAGTTCTTATGATAGTCAGCATGTTTAGGTTATGTTCTTTGCATGTTTTATGAGTTTTATGCTTAGAATATATAGTAACATGCCTAGGCTTGTAGAATAATCAAAACAAATGGGTCTTGGGCAAAGGGAAAGCGACACATAATTTTTAATTTTTTCGCTGCGCACTCGCGGCGGCCGCTTCCCAAATGGCTTAAACTGTATGGAAGGCAGGACTAGGCTTTACCAGACTGACCAATACCAATTGTCCCTAAATCGTCATTGACAATGGTTTGATTTGAGTCATAAGACGCAGCGACCCTTAGGCGTGGTCTTATAACTTAGTGGCAAAGATTGGGTGTCCACAAGGAATAGAATAAGTTATGGCATGTTTGATTGCCCAACCCAATGATCAAGGAATTGTGATTTATATTATAAATTGGTTGGGAACCTACCTAATTATCGTATTTTATAACGACCGGCCCTAGTCGGAGTTATGAAATGATGATAATGGGATCCTTGCCCACAAGAAATCCAGCATATTGGGGTTGATGCGATTTGCTTAAAATCTTAAAAACATTGAGTGAGAGCAAATTCATAATCTTAAAAGCCCATGTTATTATGAAACATAATGAAAACATATTTCTAATGTTAACATTCTCTCTTAACAGGTGGGTTAAAATATTCACAAAAATTCAAATGGCAAACAGAGTATCACTTCGTTCTATCCTTGATGAGCATAAGCTCAAAGGGGACAACTACAATGACTGATTTAGAAACCTTAAAATTGTCTTACGACAAGAAAAGATTTTCTATGTTCTTGAAAGATCATTTCCCCCTGAACCCGCAAAAGATGCTGACCAAAATACATTCGATGCTTGGAAGAAACACGTCGATGATGATGAGCAAACAGTTTGCATAATGCTTGGCTCTATGTCGGTCGAAATTCAGAAAGCTCACGAAGATATGGATGCTCAAACCATCATCTTTCACTTGAAGGAGTTGTATGCAACTTCCGTTCATACCGTGAGATTCCAAGTGTCATGTGCCTTATTCCAAACAAGGTATAATGAAGGATCTGTTAGTGGACATGTGCTTAAGATGATTGCCCAAATTGAAAAATTGGCCAACCTCGGGTTCATCATGGATCATGAGATATGTCAGAATCTATTTCTTCAGTCCTTACCAAAGAATTCTCTAACTTTATTATACAGTTTCATATGTCTGATAAAGAAGCTACTTTAATAGAATTGCACAATCTGATAAAGCAAGCAGAGAATGACTTGAAACCGGAGCTTAAAACCTCCGTCATGCTTATGGGTACGGACCTGAAGCCACGAGGCCCAAAGAAAAATAAGGGCAAGGCCAAGGCTCAAATCACCTAAAGCTAATGGTAAGATGGAGAAGAAAAAAGGGAAATGGGAAATGTTTCTTTTGTGGAAAGAAGGGTCATTGGAAGAAAGACTGCAGATCCTTGAAAGCCAAGGAAGCTAAGGAAGCCCAAGAGGCCAGAAGCCCAATGCTTCAGGTATGTTGTATATGATTGAACTATATTCTCAAAACTCTGAACCTTCTACTGGGTGCTTGACACCGGTTGTGGGACTCACTTGTGTAACAATGTGTAGGGCCTGAGAAACAGTAGGAGACTCGTCATGGGGAGGTTGACTTACGCATGGGTAATGGAGCAAAACTGGTTGTATTATGCGTGGGGACTTATTCATTAGTTTTTCCGAATGGTTTAGTTTTAGACTTAGAAGATTGTGTTTATGTACCTTCTCTAGTAAAGAACATCATTTCAATTTCTTCTTTATGTAATAAAGGCTTTTCATGCCTAATAAGTTGTAATGAATGTTCTATTTATTTCAATGAAATAAAATATGGAGATGGTATTTTGAATAATGGTATCTATGTCTTACAAACTAACAAAGAATGTTCAACCTCTAATATATACAACGTTAACTCGAATAATCTCAATGAATCATTTCTATGGCACAGTCGCTTAGGTCATATCAATGAAACAAGATTAACTAAGCTACATAAGGATGGGTATTCAACCCTTCAAATATAACCTTATGGAACTTGTGAGTCTTGTTTACTTGGTAAAATGACCAAATTACCCTTCAAAGTAAAAGACAGCGTGCAGCGGAGACATATAACTCATACACTCTGATGTATGCGGACCAATGTCAGTCACCGCTAGAGGTGGATTCTCGTACTTCATTACCTTTATCGATGATCACTCGTGATATGGGTATGTGTATTTATGCGGTACAAATCTGAAGCCTTTGAGAAATTCAAAGACTTCAAAGCTGAAGTAGAAAACAGCTTAATAAAAGTATTAAGTCACTAAGGTCTGACCGAGGTGTGAATACTTAAGCAACAAATTTCAAGATTACTTGAGAGAAAATGGCATTTTTTCCAGTGGACTCCTCCGGGAACTCCACATCATAATGGGGTCTCCGAAAGGAGAAATCAGACATTATTAGATATGGTTCGATCAATGATGCCAGACACGGATCTACCTCTTTCATTTTGGGGTCTTGTTTAGAAACTGCAACACTACTATTAAACCAAGTTCCTTCCAAGACTGTTAGTCAAACACCATATGAGTTATGGTCTGGGAAACGTCATAGTCTTAGTTATCTAAGAGTTTGGGGATGTGACGCATATGTCAAGCTCACACAAACTAACAAATTGGATGATAGGGCAGTTAAATGTAAGTTTGTAGGATATGCCTTGAACTCAAGAGCATACGTGTCTACGTCCCAAATGAACAAAGAACATTTGTCTCACGAAATGCTAAATTTCTAGAGAATGAATTCCTTCTCAAGAAATATAGTGGGAGTAGACTTGACCTCGATGAGGTACGAGAAGAACAAACTAACATAGAACTAAACCCCAGGCCCCTCAAAAGGGCAGCGACGGAACAACCACAAGGTTATGAACTCAGAAGGTCTGGTAGGGAAAGACATGAGCCTGAAAGATATGGTTTCCATATTGATGGGAACATGATCAGGTCATTGATAATGACGATCCCACCAGTTATGACGAAGCAATGCGTGACATTGATTCAGTCAAGTGGCTTGAGGCCATGAAATCCGAAATAGACTCTATGTATCAGAATCAAGTCTGGGAATTGGTAGATGCACCTGAAGGGATAAAACCATAGGCTGCAAGTGGATTTACAAGCGTAAAATTGATGACAGAAGGCAACATCCAACCTATAAGGCTAGGTTGGTGGCGAAAAGTTATAGACAAATCCAAGGAATTGACTATGAGGAAACCTTCTCGCCTGTTGCAATGATAAAGTCCATTCAAATTTTACTGGCACTAGCTGCACACTTTGATTATGAGATTTGGCAGATGGATGTCAAAATAATTTTCCTTAATGGGAACCTCGTAGAGGAAGTCTATATGACACAACCTGAGGGGTTTGCATCTAAGGATGATCATAATAAAGTATGCAAGCTTAAACGATCCATTTATGGACTCAAGCAAGCCTCAATAAGTTGGAATTATGATTTGATGAGATAATTAAAGAATTTGACTTCATAAAAAATGTAGACGAGCCTTGTGTTTACAGGAAAAGTAGTGGGAGTGCTGTTGTATTTCTTGTGTTATATGTCGATGACATATTAATCATCGGGAATGATATTCCCATGATGCAAGCCACCAAGTAATGGTATCTCAGAATTTCTCCATCAAGATTTAGGAGAGAAGCAGCCTACATCCTCGGCATTAAGATCTACCGTGATAGATCTAAGAGGTTGTTAGGACTTTTTCAATCTACGTACATAGATAAAGTTTTGAAAAAAAATTCAAAATGGAAGATTCCAAAAGAGGTAATTTACCTACTTGTCATGGAATCAAATTAACTAAGAGCAATGTCCACATACTTCTTCAGATAGAGAGCGTATGAGTAGGATCCCTTTTGCTTCAGCAATAGGATCGATCATGTATGCCATGCTATGTACAAGACCTGATGTCTCTTATGCTCTTAGCATAACGAGCGGTATCAGGAAAATCCTGGTGAGCAACACTGGGCAGCTGTCAAAACAATCCTCAGTATCTAAGAAGAACTAAGGATATGTTTTGACATACGGAGACTGTTCTGAGATGAAAGTCATTGGTTACTGTGATGCGAGCTTTCAGACCGATAGGGATGACAGATCCAAACAGGATATCTGTTACTTTGAATGGCGGTGCTGTCAGTTGGAAAGCTCAAAGCAGTCAACTATAGCGGACTCCACCACTGAAGCCGAGTATATTGCAGCATCTGAGGCAACTAAAGAAGCAGTATGGATAAAGAAGTTCATCACAGAACTGGAAGTACTTCCCGCGATCAAGAATGGCATCACGATGTATTGTGACAACACGGGCGCCATTGCTCAATCAAAGGAACCAAGGTCCCACCAAAAATCCAAGAATGTACTCAGGTGATTTCATCTCATCAGGGAGATTGTTGAGAGTAAAGAAGTTATTATAGAGAAAATACCCACATAAGATAATCTTGCAGATTCTCTGACTAAAGGACTGACTCAACAAAAGCATGATAGGCACACCCGAGAGTATGGTGTCTAGTGCAAGTGAGAGATTGTTAGAGATATGCCCTATACCCAACTTGTGGATGGGCTATATAAACATGTATTTGTAATATTTTCATTAATTAATAAAATGGCAATCTTTATTATACGTGTCTTACATAACTTATATGAATCTCAACACAGTAATAAAGCCTTGGAGTAATAAGACGATGGCTTCCACGCCTTATGATAATCATTACTCTTAAATGTTCCTAGTAATAGTTTTGTGAATAACTGGGCGTTCACAAGCGGAGAAACTAGCATGATGATATGATCGCCCTTGAGTGAGGTAGCCGATCTCATAGGCTACTAGCGGAGATCCGTCCGCTTGGTGTATCACATGGATGCATGAGTTGCTGTGTCCATCGAACTGACTGCCGAAAGTTTTCATATGGAGTGTTTATCCACAGTGTCTGTGAGAACTTTCATGTATCGATTATATGACTAGTCCTTAGACTGAGGTCTTTACAATCTTATGTGTGGATCAAATAACTTTGACATTCTCCTTCCCCGGTTCAAAAGATCCGGTCATAAGGGTATGATTGGGTCATCTGTTGAAACACATGAAGCTTGTAAAGATACAACAGAGAATCGCCGCTCTCTCGGATAATATTTTCTTATAAGAGTAGTATTCCAGTTGTGGGTTGATATGTGTGATCAGTGCTTGAGACTGTGGCCACAGCGGAAAGAATCATGTGAGATTCTTGGGTTAGCACGATTCATGACACTATCAACATCATACCTTTGACCATATGGGTAGACACTTCCGTACCCTAGGTCAATAGGTGGGGATACAGTGAGGCGAGGACCGTATCATATGTAAATCGTATACAGAATGGGTATATATATATTATATATCTTTCCTTCTCATTTGGGGGCTTGGCATGTTGCTAGATGTCAACCTTGGTCATTGAAATCGAACGACCATCTGGTCGGAGGATAATTTATGTTCGATTAGATTATCACGATTCATTTCATGTCCAACTGAGGGGAACCCAAAAGGTCACACAACACTAAGTCGAAATCAATGGTTAACAATGCACAGTACATATTTAACAGCAATATGATTGCTGTAGGAATTGTTCATAAATGGTTCAATTGTTTAATTATTGAACAGATCATTATGAGGTTCCATAGTGGCATAAGGATTGGTGAATGACGATAGGGGTACTTTGAGAATTGAATAAAAAAAAGGCTTACTATCACGTGAATAGTGATGCGTGAATAGTAACTCGTGAATAGTAATTTTTTTTTTTTTTTGTTATTTGTCTTGAATTCCAATTCGGCCCAAACTCTTATTAGGGTTTTATAATCTAATTAAACTACTGAATTAAGATCCAATGGCTAAGATTAAATTAGCTTTTATCTCACATCAGATTCTTAATTAACTTTGTTGTTTGGAGCAATATATAAACCCAAAGATTCTTCACAAATTTTTGCACCAAACCTTTCATATATTGGGTTTATATAAGTGATCAACTCTAAAGTTTAAGAGTAAGCCACTGATTTTGAGGATCCTTATGTCTAATTGACTAGAGGAACCTCGAGTTAAAAGTTTTGAGGTATTTGCCTAGGCTAGCACCAAGGGAAAAATACATGTGCACTCAAGGCGTAGTCTTGCCGTTGAGTTTTGGCTTTGGTGTGTGCATCTTTGGAGGCCACAGACTTGGGTGGCAATTTGGAACGTGGAAGAGCTTGCTGAGTTCGAGAAAAGCTTGTAGATTGGAGGGAGGACTGGAGGAGTCTACGGTTCAAGTAAGCCATTTTTCTTTCTTTATTTTAATTAGAGTTCTTACGATAGTCAGCATGTTTAGATTTATGTTCTTTGCATGTTTTATGAGTTTTATGCTTAGAATATATAGTAACATGCCTAGGCTTGTAGAATAATCAAAACAAATGGGTCTTGGGCAAAGGGAAAGCGACACATAATTTTTAATTTTTCCGCTGCGCACTCGCGGCGGCTTCCCAACAAGAACAAACCTGCTTGTAGGACTTTGGCTGCAATTTTATTTTCACTGAATTGTTCGCCATATGGTATGAACGACAATGCTGTAGAACACTATTGACCTCCTCTTGTGGAACACAACGTCTCAGTAATTGATCAGCACAATGTTTGAACATGTACGGCTCATCCCAGACATAATGTTTGACTTCTTTGAAGAATTTATTCCGTTACTGAGTTGTCAATTCCAACGGCCATTTTCCTGATACTATGTAGTTGACATAGTCGGCATACCAAGGCACATCATGCTGTTTCATGGCAAACAACTGTTCATCTGGAAAATGTTTCTTTGATTGTAAGTTTTTTGCGAGCAGTTTCTCCATTCTCGATAAGTGATCTTCCACTTGGTTTTATGTCTCTTTCCTATCTCTGATATCCATGTCAAATTCTTATAGTAGAAGTATCCAACGGATCAATTTGGGTTTAGCATCTTTCTTCGCGATCAGGTATTTGATTGCTGAATAATCTGTGTAGACCACCACTTTGGGACCCAGCAGATAAGAGCGAAATTTATCAAAAGTGAAGACAACTGCAAGTAACTCCTTTCAGTAGTTATGTAATTGAGTTGAGCTTCATTCATAGTTATGCTAGAGTAGTAAATGGTATGGAAAATCTTTGTTTTGCATTCTCCCAACACTGCACCTACAACAAAATCACTAGCGTCGCACATTACTTCAAATGGAAGGGTTCAGTCTGGTGCTACAATGATGGGAGCAGAAACCAGCTTTTGTTTTAAGATCTCAAAAGCTTCGTGGCATTCTTTGGTGAAGTTGAAAGGTACATCTTTCTCCAGAAGATTGCACAGAGGTTTAGCAATCTTGGAAAAGTCTTTGATAAATCTCGTATAAAAGCTAGCATGTCCGAGAAAACTCTGTGTCCATTTGACAGATGTTGGTGGAGATAGTTTTTCAATTGTCTCGATCCTTACTTTGTCTACCTCGATTCCCTTTTGTGAGATCTGATGTCCCAGGACGATGCCTTCCTACACCATGAAGTGGCATTTCTCCCAGTTGAGTACCAGGTTGGTATCTTCACACCTTTGTAATACTAGTTCCAGATTTTACAAGCAGTGGTCAAAATAGTCTCCAAAGATAGAGAAATCATCCATGAAAACCTTCATACTTGTTCCAGCATGTCTGAGAAGATGGCCATCATGTAACATTAAAATGTGGCAGAAACATTACATAGTCCAAATGGCATTCTGGGGAAAGCAAAAGTACTATACAGACATGTAAAAATGATTTTCTCCTGATCTTCTGGGGCGATGTCAATCTGATTGTCGGCAGCATGTGATGATGACACATGGCACGACGCACATTAGCATGATTAGCGTACATTAGCACGGTGTACGTTAGCAGGATCCGGTGCATGTTAGCGGTCGCGACGTAGAAGTGCTCCATGTTGCGATGCCTAAAAGACAGTTTTACCTTTTTTGTCCGTTTTTCACTATTTTGGCCCTAATTTCATTCCAAAGAGTCCTGGAACTTTATTTATCTACAAAATAACACAAAATACATCAAAATATTCACAAAACTCAAGAAACTATACAAAATATTAGGTTAAATGAGTGGGAAATAGTGATGGATTTACCACTCATCACAACTCAAAACCTAATATTTTACTAGTCCTCGAGCAAAACAACAAAATAAAATAACATAAACATCTTTAAAATAATCATTAAACTAAGCCACTTTCGTAGGGATCACAGTTGCATTTAGCATATGCAACAAGCCTTTAAACCCCTATGTGTCCCTAGTGGACGAGTTGTAGTCTCGTGAGGGCTTACAACAATGATACCCACAAACGTCATTATAAAACTAATGCACACAAAAGCAAAAAGATAAGAGAAAATAGAATAAATAAGTTAGTGACTAATCAGGTGAAACTTATTATCCAAGTTTAGAATTGTTTTCTTTATTTCTAAATTACTAAATAAGTAAATTCTCCGATTATTTTTACCATTCTCCATACACACAGCTAACAAGATATTAATCAAGTCATTGTGCTCATAATATTTACAAGTGCAGTTGAAAGAGAGTAATATTTTTATCCTAATATTATATGAGAATTCACACTTTTTTAAGGCAATGGAATATTTTTCTAATTTTTCTGATTTTTTTAATTTATATACAATATCCTCCATCCATGTAGCAAGCTTTAGGCCAGTGACTCCCAAACTAGTTGGCTTTAGGGCACTAGGTGTTAAGACACCCCTACGGACTTAATTACTCAGACTTCAAATATATATATATATATATATATATTTTGTAACATCTTCAATCCGTGTAGCGAGCTTTGGGCCAGTGACTCCCAAACCGGTTGGTTTTAGGGCACTAGGTGTTGAAACACCCCTACGGACTTAATAACTCGGATCTCATACGTTTTTCTTTTAAATCCCATCACTTTTTTAAGATGCTTCCTCCAATTAAACCAGAGCACTGAATATTAGGGGTGGGCAAAAAAACCGACCGAACCGAACCAAACCGCAAATCGAACCAAACCGGACCGAATTTACTGTTTTTTTCCTAACGGTTCGGTTTGTGGTTCAGATTGGCCCACCCCAAACGGTTTACGGTTCGGTTCAGGACCTAATCCGAATTGTACCTGTTAAACCGAACCAAACCGTTATAATTAAAAAAATAAAAAAATTTGTATTGTATTTTTCTTTTAATTTTATTCTATATTTTCTTTTTATTAGTATGCTAATACTTTTATTCTTAAATTTTTGTTAATATATTTATTGTTAATACTTTTATTCTTCAATTTATTTGTTTTATGGTAGCATCATTATTCTTGAAAGTAAGATGTTGAATTTGTCTCTTAATTAAAATGATGATATCATCATTATTCGAGGTAATTTTTAAAAAATACAAGAATTAATTGTGCCTCATTTTTCAATCATTTATGGAGTGCATATATTCTCTGGAGTCACAGCTTACACCCTAGCACTTCATACCATTTGTTGGATATACTAGTTTTTTTTTTTTTTTTTTTCACTTAAGTGGATGAAATTTTATTTTAAATATAATAATCCGTAAACCGCTGGTTTAAAAAATTTTCAATCCGAACCAAACCGTTATTTAATGGTTTGGTTTGAGAGGTGAAAAATCTGAACCGTAAAATATGGTTTGGTTCGGTTTTTAGCAAAAACCCAACCAAACCGAACCGCGCCCACCCCTACTGAATATTACAAACTCATCAATTACAACTCATGTCCATATGTTACCATGTATGTTGATAATACTTATCAACTGAACATATGAAGATCCATTTTAATCAGTTTTATCGAGAATTCAAAAATTAAATAATTTAATAGGAAATAAACAAAAATTAACTTGTTTCGAAATAGGTTGAGATACGTCTCAGGAGTGGAAAATCCTTACACAACTATCTCACACCAAATTTCACATGTTAATCAAATTAAAAACACAAAATATTTTTTTAATTTTTGTAAAAAATTTCAATTTTTTTGAATTTTTCAAAAATTTTGACTAAAAATCAAATAAAAATAACACAATAATTACAAGATACTAATAAACTATTTCACTCCCTCAAACCTAAATGAGATATTGTCCCCAACGTCTTAAAAAGTAGAAGATGAGTTTAGAAGATAATACCTAGTTAGCTGAAATTCTACATCTAAAATGAAAATTAAAGGTTAAGATCCAGATTTATCCCACGTTTTTACCACCATCATTATCAGACCAGTTTATATTGGAAAGGATATGGTCAATTTGTGATTCAAATGCTAATATTGGTCAATTAAATCCTGGGCAGTTCTGGCAGTGAAAATGAGTTCTTTTAAAGGTTTTGACACAGACTCATTTCTCCGGACATCATCAAGAAACACACAAAGAAAATCATAAAATCCATCAGCGTTAAACAGTCCAATCAGTTTCTGGTGTATGTTCAAGTTTATCTAAGATAACACTGTAAATATTTCCTCCATCGTGCCCAAGCCACCTGGCAAGGTAATTAAAGCACCAGCACGGTTAATCATTTCCACCAGTCGTTCTGACATACCTAGCACGATCAATTCCTCTCCATTTGATGATCCTATCAGATTTGCCTCCGCCAAAGGTTTTGAGGTGATTCCCAAGACTTGACTGCCTCCATCCTGTATGGCCTTTAAAATGATCCCCATTAGTCAAAGATTGCCACCGCCATATATTAAGTGCATATTCATTTCAGCTAAGACTCGACCCAATTCATGTGCTGCTGCTACATATTGTGCCTTAGTACCAACACTAGTACCACAAAAGACACATATATTTACAACTCGTCTTCTTGAAGTGGCTTCCATTTTTATCTGGATACCTTCAAAAGTGCAATGATGAGTTGAATTTATAACACCTGAAAAATGGTCAGTAATAATAGAACTAGTACCTGCCAAATGACAACTGTAAAATAAATCCTGAAAGGTCAAAAAGTTTGGATCCTGTCGGAGAAAATAAAAGAAAACAACAAAGCAAATCACAATTATTAAGAAATGACAAAGAGATAATAATATTTATAGGAAGTAACGACTTGAATGACGTCTATGCGTTAGTGATAAGTTTCTCATCCAATTTTCTTATAAATTGGCAAACAGGGTCTTTTAGAGTCAGATTCCTGAGACTATATTGTTATCTTTCTTTTCAGAATTTTGTATATAACATGTGAATTGCATGATGCACATATCCACTGGAATGTGTCTCAAGAGTCAGTGATATGTCATCTAAAGACTCCTTACTCAAGCCATCCATAATAAATTTAATCATATCTTCACAGTTATCAGATACCATTCCTAAAGAACGACAACAAGTATTACATGTCATGCGAGCACATTTATAGCAAACACCCATTCTTTTCTTTTTAACATAGGTGATTCTTCCTAAACCAGGCAGATGTGAAATAAAAGAGTCAAAAGACTCACATGCCAATCGGACCCGTGCTTCAATAATCCAACGAATGTCATTAGTAATACCTTTGATCATCACTAGTCTCATCTGTTCCAAGGTAGCTTTGTAGACTTTCATCAGAAGGAGAGAAGCAAATTTCTTATGAAGATTTGTGAGAACTTCTTCCATCCTGAAATGTGACTTTTACCTACACAAATGAAACATAAAAAATAAACAACACCAAATCATAATATATACAGAAATTTCATAGGTTGCCTCCCAACGAGCGCTAAGTTTAACATCGTCAGCTAGACATTACTGCCCGAACATTAGGCTGGATCTGAAAGTGTGACATTTTCTTTTTATCGCTCAATTGATTCTCCCCAATAGTGCTTGACACGCTGACTGTTAACCTTGAATGTTTCGTTGGTGTTGGGATCAAGTAACTCAACAGCTCCATATGGTAAAACCTGAGTAATCACAAATGGACCCGACCATCTTGATTTCAACTTTCCAGGGAAAAGTTTCAACCTCGAATTGTATAACAACACCTGCTGCCTTGATTTTAAATATCTGTGCATTATTTTTCGATCATGCCATTTCTTGGTCTTTTCTTTGTATAATCTGGCATTCTCATAAGCCTGTAGGCGAAACCCCTCCAATTCATTGAGTTGGTGAAGTTGATTCTCTTCTGCAGCTTGTGGATCAAGATTCAACTTCTTCAGTGCCCAGTACGTCTTGTGTTCAAGCTCAACTGGCATATGGAACGCTTTCCCAAACACCATTCGATATGGGGACATACCAATGGGTGTCTTGTAATCTGTCCGGTAGGCCCATAGTGCATCATCCAGTTTTGTAGACCAATCCCTCTTTGTTGATCCAACAGTTCTCTCCAAGATTCTTTTAATCTCTCTGTTTGAAACTTCAACCGGTCCGTTTGACTGTGGATGGTAAGCGGTGGCAACTTTATGAGTAACTCCGTATTTGGATATGAGTGCATCGAAGTATTTGTTGAAGAAATGTGTGCCACCATCGCTGATAATAGCCCGAGGTGTTCCGCAGCGAGTGAAAATATTCTTTTTAAGGAATTTTATCATCACTTTTGAATAAATGGATGGTAGTGAAAATTCTTCAACCCATTTGGAGACGTAGTCTACTGCAACTAGTATATACTGGTTTCTAAATGATGGAACAAAGGGTCTCATAAAATCAATCCCCATACATCAAATATCTCCACTTCCAGAATATTTTTTAGAGGTATTTTATTTCTTCTTGAAATATTTTCCGTTCTTTGGCATTTGTCACATTAAAGAGCAAAACGATAAGCATCTTTAAAAAGAGTAGGCCAGAACAAAGCTGATTGTAGGACTTTGGTTGCAGTTTTATTTCCGCTGAAGTGTTCGCCATATGATGATGAATGACAATGATGTAGAACACTATTGACCTTCTTCTGTGGAATACAACGTCTCCGTAATTGATCAGCACATCGTTTGAATAGGTACGGCTCATCCCAGACATAGTGCTTGACTTCATTGAAGTATTTCTTCCGTTGCTGAGTTATCCATTCCAACGGCCATTTTCCTGATGCTATATAGTTGACATAGTCGGCATACTAAGGGAAATCATGTCGTTTCATGGCAAATAACTATTCATCTGGAAAAGTTTCTTTGATTGCCAGTTCTTTTCCAGTTGTTTCTCCATTCTCGAGTCTCGATAAATGATCTGCCACTTGGTTTTATGTCTCTTTCCTGTCTCTGATCTCCACGTCAAATTCTTATAGTAGAAGTATCCAACAAATCAATCTGGTTTTGGCATATTTCTTCGCGATTAGGTATTTGATTGCTGAATGATTTGTATAGACCACCACTTTTTGACCCAACGGATAATAATGGAATTTATCAAAAGCGAAGACAACTGCAAGTAACTCATTTTCAGTAGTTGTGTAGTTGAGTTGAGCTTCATTCACAGTTCTGCTGGAGTAGTAAATGATATGGAAAATCTTTGCTTTGCGTTGTCCCAAAATTGCACCTACAATAAAATCACTAGCGTCGCATATTAATTCAAATGGAAGGGTCCAGTCTGGTGCTACAATGATGGGAGCAGAAACCGGCTTTTGTTTCAAGATCTCAAAAGCTTCGTGGCATTCTTTGGTGAAGTTGAAAGGCACATCTTTCTCCAGAAGATTGCACAGAGGTTTAGTAATCTTGGAAAGTCTTTGATAAATCTCCTGTAAAAGCCAGCATGTCCGAGAAAAATCTGTATCCCTTTGACAGATGTTGGTGGAGGTAGTTTTTTAATTGTCTCGATCTTTGCTTTGTCTACCTCAATCCCCTTTTATGAGAGCCGATGTCTTCCTGCACCATGAAGTGGCATTTCTCCCAGTTAAGTACTAGGTTGGTATCTTCACACCTTTGTAACACTAGTTCCAGATTTTACAAGCAGTGGTCGAAATAGTCTCTGAACAGAAAAAAAATCATCCATAAAGACCTCCATACTTTGTTCCAGCCTGTCTGAGAAGATGGCCATCATGCAACGTTGAAATGTGGCAGGAGCATTACATAGTCCAAATGGCATTCTGCGGAAAGTAAAAGTACCGTACGAACATGTAAAAATGATTTTCTCCTGATCTTCTGGGGCAATAGCAATCTGATTGTACCCCGAGTATCCGTTCAGAAAGTAATAGAACTCATGTCCTGCCAATCTATCCAGCATCAGGTCAATGAATGGCAGTAGAAAATGATCATTCCTCGTTGCTTTGTTCAGCTTCCAATAGTTCAAGCATTCTATCCATCCAGTCAACGTTCTTGTTGGAATCAGCTCGTTTTTTCATTTGTGACTACAGTAATTCCTCATTTCTTTGGTACACACTCCTTCATGATTGGATTGAGTCTCTGTTGATGCTCCACTGTGGGTTTGTACTCGTCATTCATCAGAATTTTGTGCATGCAAAATGGACTTATTCCTCAAATGTCCGCTATAGTCTAGCCAATGGCTTTCTTGTATTCTCGTAACACTCTTAGTAATTTTTTTTCTTGCTCCAATGTTAGCGAAGAAGAAATAATCATAGGTAATTCAGAAGAGTTTCCTAAGAAAACATACCTGAGATGGCTCAGAAATAGCTTCAGCTATAGCTGCGGTGGTTCTTCAATCGAAGGCTTGATTCGATCTTTCTTCGGTAGTTCCAGACTTTCCACCTGTGGTGTTGATTTGAAGTGAAATGGCTTGTCAAGATTGTTGATACATTCCAGAATTTCAGCATCTAGCTCACTGTCAGTCATTTTGGTGATGCAAACTTCAAGTTTATCCGTGGGAATTGTATTAGTATCCTGGATGATACTATCAACAACATCAATTCTGTAACATTCCTCCTCTTTTTCTTCACACTGGAATTTCATGGCTTTGAAAATATTGAATGTAATTTCTTGGTCATGTACTTTCAAGGTTAATTCTCCTTTTTGTACATCAATAACAGTTAGATCTGTAGCCAAGAATGGTCTTCCAAGGATGATAGGTAAATCTTTCTCTTCTTCCATGTCAAGGATAATGAAATCAGCTGGGAGAATGAGTTTATCGACTTTGACCAGCACATCTTCAACTACACCTCTCGAAAATGCAAGAATTCTATCAGCAAGTTGCAGAGAGACTGAGGTGGGCATTGCTTCTCCAATTTGCAATTTCATGTAAATCGAAAAAGGCATCAAATTAACACTTGCACCTAAATCACACAAAGCTTTACCGATATAATGTTCTCCAATGGTTCTTGGGATAGTGAAACTGCCAGGATCTTTCAACTTCGGGGGAAGTTTCTTCTGAATGATGGCGCTGCATTCTTCTGTCAATGCTACTGTCTCGTAATCTCCCAATCTGCACTTTCGTGAAAGAATGTCTTTCATGAATTTGACATAGCTGGGTATTTCTTCCAAGGCTTCTGCAAATGGGATGTTGATATGCAGTTTTTTGAACAGCTCCAAGAATCAAGCAACCTGCTTGTCCAGTTTATTTTTCTGGAGACGCTGTGGAAAAGGTGAAGGTAAAATGATTTTTTTGTTCTTTTTCCTTTACTTCTTTTTCCTCCATCTGTGGAACTGCTTCTTTTGGAACTTCCTCAATGGATGCCTTGATTCCAACATCTTTTTTAATTTCGGTACCGCTTTTCAAAGTTATGGCTTGACATTGCTCATTCCCTCAGTTCCTTGGAATTGGTTCCGTGTTGCTAGGAAGGTTAACTGGTGGTCTGTAACTCTGAGCATTGGCTAGTTGTCCAATTTGATTTTCCAGTGCTTTAATAGAAGTTGATTGGCTCTGAAACATAGCATCATATTTTTTTAACTGAACCAACACTTTTTCTATTCCTGGTTCTTTTTCATGCTCCTAGCCTTTGTTTTGTTGTAGGAATCCAGATGGTGGTGGATAGTTCTTTTGCCTTGAATTGTTGCTATGCGAAATTGGAATGATTCCTCCACTCTGGGTTGTAGGTGTTGGAATAAGGATTGTTCCCCTGTCTGTTGAAATTGTTGACATAATTCATCGTCTCTTCATGTTGGTTTGGCTCTGGTGCTCCTCCATATGGTAAACTTGTGGATCCAGTATTACCTTGTATGTAGAGAGTTTCCATGAATTTGCATATCTGATCCAGCTTGGCATTCACGGCAGTGTTGGCTCTAATTTCATAAATTCCTGCGATTCTTTGGATCATGCTCCTTTCTGTTGGCCACAAGGAATTGTTGTTGGCCATTTATTCAATTAGGTCCCAAGCTTGATCTTCTCATTTTACCATTAATACTCCTCCAACCGCAACATCAATTGTGGTTCTCATTATTACAGAAATTCCATTATAAAATGTTTGGACTTGTAGCCACTTTGCAATCTCATGGTGAGGACATTTCCGGAGTAAATCTTTGTACCTTTCCCAAGCTTCGTAGAGAGATTCTGAGTCATGTTGCACAAAGGATGTGATGTCATTCCTTAGCTTTGCAGTTCTGGCTGGTGGAAAGTACTTTGTAAGGAATTTGGTGGCTAGAGTGTTCCATGTTGTGATGAAACCTGTTGGTAGTGAATGTAGCCAAGCTTTAGCTTTATTTTTCGAGGAATATGGGAAAAATCACAGTCTCATTGCTTCTTCAGCTGCTCGGTTGTAATTGAAAGTGCCGCAAACTTCCAGGAAGTTGCTGATATGGGCATTAGGATCTTCAGTTGCATTCCCCCAAACGGAACTGACTGTTGAATCATCTAAATGCATGTTTTGATGTCACACGCATTTGCTGGTAAGGGAAGAAGTACAATACAGGAAATGAAGCCGTCAACCACCGGAATAGTTCTGTCTCGAATGGGAATTGGTGGTGCAACCTCTAAAGGTTGAGGTTCCATGTTGATTAATGCTTCTTGGCCTTCTCGCATTTCCCTTCTCAACTGTCTGATGGTTTTTTCAATCTCCGGGTCAAGCAGTCGGATTTCAAAGCTTGTGGTTCGTCTCATGTTGTGTCTGAGAACCTGAAACACAAGAAAACATAAATAATAAGTAAAAAGAAATTAGATACAGGTAACATATCCAACCCCAAAACTAATAGTGAAAGATAAATAAATCCCCGACAACGGTGCCAAAACCTTAACCGGCAATGTCACACGCGTATAACGCAAGCGCACATATCGTTCAAGTAGTATAAAAAGTATCGATCCTATGAGGACTTAATATCTAATCTATTAATTTATGAAGCCAAATTTTTACGAGTATCTAATTGATTGGTTGTTTGATTGGATTGTGACTTAAAATTTAAAACAAGTAAATAAAACAGCGTGAAAGTAGTTTGAGAAAATTCAATATTTAGAAACTATCCAGAGTTGTGAATATTTCCAATATCTTTAAAGATGAAGCGGTTATCTTATGTTTGTGTAATATATTGGTTTACTAACCTGGAACACAAAATTCTGCAAAAGCCTCTGTCGATAGTCAGATGCAAATACCCAGTGTAACCCAATTAAATCATATATCTATGTCAACCAAGTTACCTAAATTCATTAAGATTAAGTTCCAATTGTGGCTACCCCCACCCGACAGGTGTATATCTATCATGTAAGGAAATCTATTAAAGAGTTATATATCGTCAAGGAAGATCGTGGGCTATTAAGTCTAAGGCTGAAACCTAAAATTTCTTTGTCAAGTTTATTTTAAGTTTACGTGATCAATCTTATTAGTGGCCAGCTAACAAAAAATATTAAGCTTAAGACTTAATAAGTAAACCTTTATATTATCCAAACTATAAAATAACCCCTTATAAACCGGTGATATTAGAATTCTTCACAACTCTAAGGTCTCTAAGTCATGATATGTGTGTGAATAAATCAAAGACAAGTTGCTGAAATTACTTACTTTGATCGGTTGAGATTTCAAAAATTCAAGAGATATAGATGAAGCTCTAAGCTTTCTATGTTGTTTCATACTCATGGTTGAGTTTCCCTATCAACTTCTTTAACTCCAAATGTGCTAGCAAGCTTGAAATTTTGAAGTAAAATTTCCAAGAGAGGGAGAAGAGGTCACGGTCAAGGAGAAGAAAAGAGAGAGTTTTTGAGTTTTTGTATTTTGTTTTCTAAAAACAATTAACAAAAGTCAAACTCTAAAATTGTGTCTATGCTTTTCAAAAAATCAAAGTGTGTTGAACAAGTTTCCAACAAAAGCTATCGATCATTTCTATCACTAAAAATTTGATTTAACTTCCATCACCAAAATGTGATTAATGATGTAAGTGAAGTGAGCCCCACTTTAAATTCAAAATTCAAGTGGGCTTGCTCAACACACTATGGGCTCAGGTTCGTTTAATCCGATTAAACGAATTTTTCGTTGCGACGTAATTAAATCCAATTTAATTAAATAATAATGCCTAGCAAAATTATTACGAAAGTCGTTTGTGAATTAATTCTAAATTAATTCATTCGCTTGAATTTAAATCTAATTTTAATTCCGCATTGAAATCCAATTTCAATTAATATATCCAATATATTATTTAATTGATTAATTCTAAATTAATCACTCTCTCTCTTTTATCCGAATTTTATCCCAGATAAATTCTTACCGTAATTAATCCTAGATTAATTTTCTCTCTCATAATTAATCCCAGATTAATTATGTCCGAGTTATATGTCATCGGTGAATCTTTGGGAAGCGATCCAAGAGATCCCTGGATATGTTAGCAGTAAATCTGGTTGTCGGACTATCCAAACACGTGCGTACCCCGTACCATGATCTTACCGATTTACAAGACATGGTTGGCTTCTAGCAAAGCACCATGCCTACTCAATTCTCCAGAAATATTCAACGAAAAATATATAATCTATATCAGGCATAATATACTATGTATTGCGTATTACGATCCAGTATCGGATGTCACATGCTAGGCCTAGGCTGGAATTGTGTCTACCCCGTACGAAGCATATATCGGATCACTAGAAACTAGTATCTGTAATCGGATAATCATGACCTTGTCATATTATCCCGATAGCTGCAGCATTTAAGAGTACCAGTTCTGTATCTCTGCATGATCATCATCTCCATATGACTGAAGTGATACTTCCATCTTGACATCACACCCAATACACTACGATTCTTAATAAACCCAAAAGAGACGTACATAGAACTTGTTAAAGCCCCGGACGACCAAAGCCAAAGCGTACTAATTGTCGCAAGTATTAGCGATGTAAGTCTCAGGTTAAGACCAAATACACCTACCCTCATTCGGATTCCCATAGACACATAGTCATACTAACAATGGGATTTCGAGGGGTCTATCTAGAGCGAAGTTGTTCCCGATCCAACGGTTAACAGAACCTCATATCACACTTGCATAAATATCTAATATTTAAGTATATGAGAACTATGTCGTTAAGCTTCCATAACACACACAAGTTCAATACTAGTCTATTCCGCATTATCGATGTCCATTCTCGATAATACAACGACTATGGATATTTAATGATTAAACCGTTCGTGGATTGATAGTGTCTATTATCTTATTAATCCAGAATTAATCATAAGGACTTTTATCATTTATATATATGAAAGTAATCTAATTACAAAATGATAAAATATTAATTTCCTTTGTCACATAGTTAATTTTTACAAAAACCACAATGTCTTTTACAAATGCTATGAGTCACAATTGTCCAACAATCTCTCACTTGGCTCATAGCCAATCACTCAAGTATCTAACACCTGAACAATGTACATGTTGCTCAAACTTTTACTGAGAGATAACTTTCGTCAACAGATCTGCAATGTTGTCATTTGAGGTGATCTTTTCGATCTTCACATCGCCACGATGAATGATCTCATGAATTAGATGGAAATGTCGAAGTACATGCTGGGATCGTTGATGAGACCGCGGTTCATTAGCCTGCGCTATAGCCCCGTTATTGTCACAATACAAAGGAATGGGTTCAGCTGCTAACAGAACTACTCCTAATCCAATTAGGAATTTTTGGATCCAAACTGCCTCTTTTGCTGCTTCAGCTGCAACAATCTATTCCATTTATGTTGTTGAATCGACAACAGTCTCTTGCTTGGAAGATTTCCAGCTCACTACTTCGTTGTTCAAACAAAATATGTACCCAGATTGCGACTTAAAGTCATCTTTATTGGTCTGGAAACTTGCGTCGGTAAACCCAGTCACCTCAAGTTCTCCATCTCCATAGACTAAGAAAGCATCCTTAGTTCGTCTAAGATACTTAAGGATGTTCTTAACCATAATCCAGTGACCATCACCTGGATCGGCCTGATAGCGACTACACATGTTCAAAGCATACGAGACAGCATGTCGCATATATATCATGGCATACATGATCGATCCGACTGCAGAAGCGAACGAGATCCGACTCATTGCTTCTCTATCATCTTTAGTTTTAGGACACATGTCCTTAGATAGAGAGATGTCATGTGACACTGGCAGCAGTCCCCTCTTGGACTGATCCATGTTGAATCTCTTCAACACTTTGTCAATGTACGAGCTATGGGAGAGTCCAAGCAGCTTTCTAGATCTATCCATGTAGATCATTATTCCCAAAATAAAGGTTGATTCTCCCAGATCTTTCATGGAGAATTTAATGAAAGCCAAGCTTTCACCGATTGTAGCATGGGAATGTCATTGCCAACAAGCAATACATCATCAACGTAAATGATAATGAATGTCAGTGCGCTCCCACTAACATTCTTATATACATAAGAATCATCTTCATTTTAATTGAAATCATATTCTTTTATGATCTCTTTAAAATATTGGTTCCAAGAACGCAATGCTTGCTTCAATCCATAAATAGATCGATTTAACTTGCAAACCTTGTATACATGTTTTGGTACGAAAAAACCGTCAGGTTGTTGCATATAAACATCCTCCAAAAGGTTTTCGTTAAGGAAAGTGGTTTTGACGTCCATCTGTCATATTTCATAATCGAAATATGCAACAATAGTAAGAATTATCCGAATGGATTTAATCATGGCAACAAGTGAAAAGTTTCATCGTAATCGACACCATGTCGTTGACAATACCATTTCGCTATAAGCCTAGCTTTGTACGTTTGTATGTTGCCATTCATGTCAGTCTTCTTCTTGAAGACCTATTTACAATAAATCGGCTTAACGCCTTCTGGTGCATAAACCAGTGCCCAGACTTGGTTGGTATAACCATAAAGCAGAGTTGATACCTTGTATCGCTTCCTCATACGTAGCCGGCTCATTATCTTCAATAAGAATAATATCTATGTGAGGTAAGATCAGAAACTCATACCTCTCAGGTTGTTTTCTGACTCTCTCTGACCTACGCGGTTTTTGTGTATTAGAAGATTATGGTACAGTCTCATCCTTGGTGAACTGTTCGTGTTCCATTGGGGAATCGGTGCCAGGAACGACATCACTTCAATTTTCATTGAGTTCTACTTTCCTCCACTTACCACTACTTTTAGGAATTCCTTCTCCATGAAAACCGCATGTAGAGCAACAAATACCTTGATCTCTTGTGGATTGTAGAAGTAATATCCTTTGGTTTCCCTAGGATAACCTACAAATAGGCATTTATCTGATTTGGGTTCTAGTTTGGTACCATCCAAACGTTTTACATATGCCCAGCATCCTCAAATCTTCAGGAATGTGAAACACAGTTTCTTTCCTGTCCATATTTCATATGGAGTCTGTCCAACAGACTTTGACGGAACCTTATTCAAAATAAGTATTGCACTGTTCAATGCATATCCCTATAAGGAAAATTGGTAGCTCGATGTGACTCATCATAGACCTTACCATGTCCAACAAAGTTCGGTTTCTCCATTCGGACACACCGTTTAATTGAGGTGTTCCGAGAGGGGTCCACTGTGAAAGAATACCATACTCTTTCAAGTAATCAAGAAACTCATTGCTTAAGTAATCTCCACCACGGTCTGACCGTAATGTTTTAATACTTTTACAGGTCTGTTTTTCTACTTCGTGTCGAAACTCTTTGAATTTCTCAAAAGTTTCCGACTTGTGTCTCATAAGATACACATAACCATAACGTGATGCATCATCCGTAAAGGTTACGAAGTATTCATATCCAACTCTAGCCTGGCTAGACATGGGTATGCATATATCACTATAAACGATGGCTAACAGTTCGGTGGCATGTATACCGTTAAAAGGCATTTTAGGCATTTTGCCTAATAAACAAGATTCACAAACATCGTATGAATTAGGATCAAATCCATCCAAGTATCCACTCTTCAAAAGTGTGGATATACGATTCTTATTTATGTGTCCCATATGACAATTCCACAGATAATTTTCATATGTTTTACTCATTTTGAGCCTTTTGTTTGTCATGTTATATGTTTGAGATTCATTTATATTCAAAATATAAAGACCATTATTTACATCAGCAATGCATATCTCAAAATCATCTTTATAAACAAAACACCACGTGTTCCTGAATACAAAGGTGTACCCACAATGGGTTAAAAAAGATACAGAGATAATGTTTCTAGTCAACTAGGTACATAATAACAGTATGATAAAGTAAGTACATGCCGCAAGGGCAGATTCAAGATATAGGTCCCAACAGCCAAAACGGTTACTCTTGTCCCATTCCCAACTCGAAGGTCGATCTCTCATGAAGCCAATCTCTTGCTAATCTGTAGATCCTGTACATCAGTACATATATGAGTACCACATCCAGAATCAAAAATCCAATTTTTAAAACTAGAAGTAGACATGTTTATTTCAATAATAAACATACATGAAGCCGGTGCCTTGCCCGCCTTCACGTCCTTCATGTGTGCTTTGTACTCACGGCAGTCACGCTTTCAGTGACCCCGTTTGCCACACTGTAGGCAGACATCTTGGGATTTGTCCTTTGCCTTCCCATAAGACTTTGATGATTTGGTCTTGCCCTTTCTTTTCTTCTTCTTCATACCTCCAGAAGCCTTTGGCCAAGCCTTGGCTTTCTGAGATGTCGAAGTGAAGTATGTTTCGCTTTTTTTGCCCTTCAGAAGATCTTTTTCTGCCTCTTTCAGCATTGCCATCAACTCTCCAAGAGTCTTTTCTTGGTTTATCATATTATAGTTCATGATGAACCCACTCCAGCTGTTAGGAAGAGACTGTAAGATCAAATCTATGGAAGTCTCAGCCTCAAAGGTTATGCTAGCTGACCTAGCTGTTCGATGTCAACAATCTCTGCGACATATGGTGCTCGACAGATATACCCTCTGACATACGAGAGCGAAAGAGCTTCTTCTGCAATTCATACTTCTACGATCTAAGGTTAGATCGGTGAAGGTCCCTCAATTTCAACATCATTTCGTAGGGATCTAATCCCTTGTTTTGACGATGAAATTATGGGGTCATTGCAGCAAGCATGATGGATTGAGCAGTTGAGTTGTCATCACTGTGAGTCTTCCAAAGCTTAAGTTCAACTGGCTATTCAATCCCGGGCTTAAGCCCGAGAGATTTCTATATCGTATAGAGCAACTTCTCAGCCCCCATAATAATCCTAAGGTTCATATCCCAGTCAGGAAAGTTTGCACTGTTAAAGACATTTTCGCCAATGATAATGTCCTTAACGTTGATCTTTCTATCCATCTTGATTGCAATAGTCTAACTATTCAATCAACGATATCAGGTACAATCAAATGTAATGATTACTATAGTCCAACTATATAATCAACTACAAATGAAGTTATGGTACAATCCAACTGTTCAAAGAAAATAATAAAATATTAGTCCAACCAATATAAATATAATGACGAAAATAATTTGAAAGCGTGTATTTGGAAAATATTAAACGACATTGAAAATTTAATACTGGCCTCTCACTATTTTTCGGCAAGCCTCTAACCCTCTGTTGAGTACTCGGGAAACCTAGTTTCCTAGTGGGCTAGGATCCCGTTAAATAACACACAACCTTGACTTTGGCCAACAAGCTATATGAAACTTAACTAGGTAGATCTCTAAGATCAATTGGATCCCATCCAATTCCTAGATCCGGTAGGTGGACCTCCAAGTCTAAAACATATATCCAATATATTTTCTAACCTTTTCCTCTGAATCAACTAAGCCTTGGCTTTATCTCAACAAGCTTAATGATTCCAGTTAAGCGCGACCCATTGACAGTGGGAAAGCTTCGTAATCCATGTCGATGAACAAGAAGTGACATTGACTTTGGCCAACAAGTCACAACTGCCCAAGACATGCGATATATAACAAAGCCTTCGTGGTTCAAACACATCCGCGATGGACATTGATCTTGACTTTGGCCAACAAACCAATGTCAATCTTGGATCTTGAGAAAGAACCACTTAATGGAAGGAAAACGCTTAATATTTGAGTGGGGTTTTTTCGTGTAAATTGGCAACCAATTTATTATCTTTGATTAAGTCTCATCATACACCCTTAAGCATGAATTCTAAAAGCATAATAAGGCGCGAAATAAATTAATAATGATATGCGGATGGATATATTACAAACTTTATTCCTAGAACAAATCTCTCATTTCTCTCTCCCGCTAGCACTATCTTACTTCTACCCAATTACATAATACATTAAAGAAACCTCATTTACATTAAGGGGAATTGGTGAGAAGAGAAATACAAAGAGTAAAGAGATAATAGGCTGGACACGCAAGTCCAATTTAATAAATTCTAAATTTATTATAATAATTTCCAAAATTGCCCCACCTTTCTAATATCCATCCGATATACATTATTCATACAATACATCCATGTATTCACACAAAGCATGTTATTCAATTAATCTAATCCAATTAATTAATCTTTGAATTAATGTCATCCAATGTTCAAACAACGATTTGATTTGCGCGAGTCCAACTCGTTTAAAATAAATACTCAAAGTACGTATTCTTGAATTATATCAAACTATAATTTTAAATCCAATTTAATTTGTATTCAATACTAATTCGAATTTAATTACAAATTAATCACACTTATTTTAATGTCTTTTAGACTTAGATTCTAAATCTAATCTAAATGGGTCTCAAAGGCCCAATTAGTATCCAATACTATTTTAATTAAAGTCCAATGAGCTTTTAATTAATTCTTAAGGCATGGGTTTAGCCAATATGGATCCAATCCAAGATGCCAAGGCCCAATAAAGAATCAGCCTTTTGCCAAAAATCAATTAGGCCCATTAAGCCCAATTAAATTATTAAAGGCCCAAAAGTTATATTTGGAATTTATGAAAATGGTTTTGGGCCCAATTTGGATCTAATCCAATTGTCCAAAACCAAGCTTGGCCCAACCAAGCCCATTAAGCCCAAAAAATACACAAATTAGCCCAATCCAATTATAAAGACTAATTTAATTAATATAACATTCCAAATATCATATTAATTTTAATTAAAGTGTAATTGCCATAATTAATTAATTAAACTAATATTTCCAAAACATCATTTAAACTAATTAATCATGCTTTAATTATCCAACTCATGTCCAACACAAATTGAAGCAAAACAACTCATTTTCATGCTTCTATTGTTCACGACAATTTAGCATAAAATGACAATCAATTTGATTTCAATCCAATTAAATCAACAATCAATATTCATTTCATGCTTTAAACATATCCAATAGTCTAAAATCAAAAAATCACCATGATACAATGAGGACTTATATTCGGCCAAGGTAACAAATTTAGGGAAAATTAATCTAATTATTTTTTTCACAAAATTAATCATGCATAACTCCAAGTTATCATCTTATAACCATAACCAACCAACCAATTTAGGCATTTCCAAACTCAAAGCAT
This sequence comes from Zanthoxylum bungeanum, assembly GCA_019454045.1. Lineage (NCBI taxonomy): Eukaryota > Viridiplantae > Streptophyta > Magnoliopsida > Sapindales > Rutaceae > Zanthoxylum > Zanthoxylum bungeanum. The sequence goes on from SKCR01026341.1 coordinate 62,308, forward strand.
AAAATCCCCAAATAAAGTCTATAAACCCTAAACTCAAATCATACTTAGATATGGCTCTTGATACCATTGTAAGTGTCCTAGACATGCCCAAGGTCTCTAAGTCATGATATGTGTGTGAATAAATCAAAGACAAGTTGCGGAAATTACTTACTTTGATTGGTTGAGATTTCAAAAATTCAAGAGATGTAGATGAAGCTCCAAGCTTTCTATGTTGTTTCTAACTCAAGGGTGAGTTTCCGTATCACCTTCTTTAACTCCAAATGTGCTACCAAGCTTGAAATTTTGAAGCAAAATTTCCAAGAGAGGGAGAAGAGGTCACGACCAAGGGAGAAGAAAAGAGAGAGTTTTTTTGTTTTTGTATTTTGTTTTCTAAAAACAATTAACAAAAGTCAAACTCCAAAAATGTGTATATGCTTTTCAAAAAATCAAAGTGTGTTGAACAAGTTTCCAACAAAAGCTATCAACCACTTCTATCACCAAAACGTTGATTTAACTTCCATCACCAAAAGGTGACTAATGATGTAAGTGAAGTAGGCCCCACTTTAAATTCAAAATTCAAATGGGCTTGCTCAACACACTATGGGCTCGGGTTCGTTTAATCCGATTAAACAAATTTTCTGTCGCGAAGTAATTAAATCCAATTTAATTAAATAAAAATGCCTAGCAAAATTATACGAAAGTCGCTTGTAAATTAATTCTAAATTAATTCATTCGCCCAATTAAAATTCAATTTTAATTCCACATTGAAATCCGATTTCAATTAATAAATTCAATATATTATTTAATCGATTAATTCCAAATTAATCACTTTCTCTTTTATCCGAATTTTGTCCCAGATAAATTATTACCGTAATTAATCCTAGATTAATTTTCTCTCTCATAATTAATCCCAGATTAATTCTGCTCGAGTTAAATATCATCGGTGATTCTTTGGGAAGCGAGCCAAGAGATAATTGGATATGTTGGTAGTAAATCCAGCTATCGGACTATCAAAACACGTGCGTACCCCGTACCACGTTCTTACCGATTTACAAGATATGGTTAGCTTCTAGCAAAGCATCGTGCCTGCCCAATTCTCCAGAAATATTCAACGAAGAATATATAATCTATATCAGGCATAATATACTATGTATTGCGAATTACTATCCAGTATCAGATGTCACATGCTAGGCCTGGGGCTAAAATTGTGCCTGCCCCATACGAAGCATATATTGGATCACTAGCAACTAGTCTCTATAATCGGATAATCATGACCTTGTCATATTATCCCGATAGCTATAGCATTTAAGATTACTAGTTCTGTATCCCTGCGTGATCATCATCTCCATATGACTGAATTGATCCTTCCATCTTGACATCACACCTAATACAATACGATTCTCAATAAACTCAGAAGAGGCGTACAAAGAACTTGTTAAAGCCCCAGACGACCAAAACCAAAGCGTATTGATTGTCGCAAGTATTAACGATGCAAGTCTCAGGTTAAGACCAAATACACCTACCATGATTCGGATTCTCATAGACACATAGTCATACTACTAATGGGATTTCGAGGGGTCTATCCAGAGCGAAGCTGTTCCCGATCCAATGGCTAACAGAACCTCCTATCACACTTGCATAAATATCCAATACTTAAATATATGAGAACTATGCGGTTAAGCTTCCATAACACGCACAAATGCAATACTAGTCTATTCCACTTTATCGATGTCCATTCTCGATGATACTACGACTAGGGATATTAATGATTAAACCGTTCGTGGATTGATAATGTCTCATATCTTATTAATCCGGAACTAATCATAAGGACTTTTATCATTTATATATATCAAAGTAATCTAATTACAAAATGATAAAATATCAATTTCCTTTGACACATAGTTAATTTGTACAAAAACCACAATGTCTTTTACAAATAGTGATGTTATGGGTCACAATTGTCCAACAACAACCCCAGATAACGGACTTAATTACGACACATATCTAAGACTAGTAAAAACTTAAATAAAATAAAAGACATAATGTAAATGCTGAAAAGTAAATACGTAAAAGTAAATGTTGAAAAGTAAAAGTGTAAAAGTACAATAAAAGAAAATGCTGAAGTAAAATGATCCACTTTTATCACTACTATTTTAGATATCTCCTTTAATATAATATATTAACTTTGAGTGATATTACCAACCTGCCATATAGGCGGTATCCTGATTAAGTCAAATTTATAATTAATTACCAACCGACCAATCAGGCGGTATCATCATTAAGTCAGGTTTTAACTAGTTAATATATTATAATTAAAGGAGATTAATCTAAATATTAGTAATAAAAGCTTTACCTTTTACCCCAACAAGGGGGAGTTACATTCTCATTACTGAAAATTAAAAACTGAAAAGTAAAGAAAGAAAGTACTATTACGTAAAAGTAAATTGCAAAAAGTAAAGACTGAAAAGTAAAGAAAAGAAAGTGAAAATGCGAAAAATAATTACTAAAAGCTGTAAATAAACAAACAAGATATAATCTTCTAGTATTCTTAAGGAATTACATAGAAGAAAACATGAGTTGAAATGAAAAATTTGAGCTGAATTTATAGGCGTTGATAAGCCTAGTGGGTCACGACGCGCCGTGAATTGTGGCACAAAACGCGGAGACAGCGACACGTGTCTGTAATATCCTGGATTATTTTAATGAGTTTGCGTGAATTTTATTCTCATGCGGGGTCGAGTACGAATGTAAGGTTGATTTTTTTATTGTTAAATGAGGACTCTTTTTTTTTTAAAGAAATTAATTAAAGACAATAAAAAAAAAAACTAAACTTAAGTGATTAAATTGAAAATTAACACACAAGTAATAAATAAGACCTAGAAATATCCAGAAGCATATATATATATATATATTTACAAGTTATAGAAAATACAAAAAACAGACGAAAGGAGGAGGCTTAAGCTGAAAATAATAAAAACAGAACACACTTACACAAGAGACACACAGACCTGATACACCTAGTACACACACACAGGGGCCGACAGGAAGAAACAAGAAGTAAGAACACTTGAGATGAGAAACAAAATAATTTTAAAGGAGTGTTTGGCATATAAATAGATTCAGAGAGAGTGAAAATGGAGGAAGCTGACGAGGAGTAAGTGCTTGGCTCGAAGCTGAAAACAGAGAGATAGGACCGAGATTGAGAGAAAGAAGAAGATGAGGCCGTGAAGAATGAAGCAGGCCGAGAGAGAAGAAAAATGGAGAGAATGAGCCGAGTAAGAGGAAGAAGAGGGATTGAGAGGAAGAACGCAAATGGGTAAGTACACTATAACTTCCTTGGGATTCGATTTAATTTGGTCAATTGAATTTGGATTGGAATTTAAAGTTGATAATACCCTAGATTTTGGGGATTTTGGTGATAGGCATAGAAGTCTACTAATTGGTTAATATGGAATAATAATAAGTAAAGAATGCAATTTGTATGTAATTGGGGAGATAAATCTGAAACTTAGGTTGAGATTTGTGATGGGAGTGAAGTGGCAGTGGTGAGTTGAAGCAATTTTTTTGTAAAAGATAAAATGTATAAAAGCAAAAAATTTACAGGAGCTAAGGGGCATTCCCCAGAAGGGCAAAACACCTACAAACAGAAATCAGAAAAAGAAAAAAACATAAGGCACGGGGCAAAACAACAAGGCGCAAAGGAAGCCTATAAAAGAAGCCCAGAACATCAAAGAAAAAACAAAATAAAAGCCCTGAATCCATTTCAACAATACGAGGGAGAAGCAAAAGACCTCTCCAAGAGACTGCATCAGAAGCCCAAACAAACCCAACTCCGAACCATGCCAAAATGCCTATAACCGAAGCCCAACCCAAAGCGATAAAGCAGCTTAACAATGCCCAAGCCAAAAGGCCCTTATCAGCCATGAACGCCATGCAGCTCCCTCTCACGCAAAAGAAATAACTAATCAGGATGCAGGTCCCAGGCGCTAAGGACATGGGATGGGAGCTTCCATTTCTTCAAATTGTTGATGAAGAGAAGCCGCTCTTTAATCTGGTTCGTAATATCCTAAATAATTTTTAGTCTCGGTCTAGCAGTCTTTTGGAAGATGCGGCTATTTCTTTCATACCAAATTGCATAAATTGTCGCAGCAGTGGTAAGTCTACCTATTAGGTGCTGAAAATTTCTTTGCTAATGAGCTGGATGGATGCCCAGTTGATGATACTTTGCAGAGTTCGGGAAGGCCATTTCACCAAAGTCTTCGCAGCTATGGATTCCCAAATTTGAGCAGTGAATGAGCAGTTGAAAAAAAGATGATTATGAGTTTCAATTGCAGAAGTGCAAAGAACACAAACCCCAGAGGTAGTGATACCTCTATTTGTGATTCTGTCGGCTGTTCCCAAGCGGTTTTTGTAGGCTAACCAGAGAGAATGAAACTATGTCGGGGTATATGACCTCTGAACCAAATAGCCTTATAGAAGGAGATGGGGTTGCTTCTTTTACGAATATGATCCCAAGCAGCGTGGACAGAGAAAATCCCATTCCCAAGGAGGGTGTCTTGATGCTAGCACATGGGGGCCAGGTAAGAGAATGCCAAATCGAAGTGATTGTACTTGGGACTCTCATTCTAAGGAGTGGTGAGTCGATAGTCTAAGTCAATAGGGGGCCAGATGTAATGCCAGATCGAGAATGAGTGTGAGGATGATGAGGATCAAGAGTCAAAATTGTCAACTGTAGTACAGAGTCAAGGAGGAAATGTCGAAGAAAGTCAAAAAGATCCAGTTCGCATAAAAGCCAAATGAAAGCCAAATGTGATGAGTTAGGCTTCCATGTGAGTTAGCAGGTTCGGCATAAAGGGCGACTATGAAGGAATTCCTCCAAGTCCACGAAGATAAATTGTTACACCTAGCACTCCAAAATGACATTCCTTTGAGAATTACGGTGTGGATCCAGGAAGCTCATAAAGAGTTTTTTCCTTGAAGAAGTCTCCAAATGTGTTTAAAGATTGCAGCTCTATTCCAATCTTTGGTTCTAATAATTCCCATACCTCTTCATCCTTTGGAAAGCACATAGAGGACCATGCAAATTTGGCTCCTGTGTCAGCAAGAGAGAAGGCCCCTTCCAAAGAAAGGCCGAGAGAATGCCATCTATTTTCTTGATCGTTGCTTGAGGTAAGAGGAACATTGAGGACCAATAAACCTGAATAGCAAAGAGAACGGACTTGATGAGTTGTAATCTTCCTGCAAAGGATAGAGAGGAAGCAGTCCAAAGCTTGATTCTGTAAAGAATTTTCTCAATGAGCGGCTGGCAGTCACGATGCTTCAGCCTTGTAGTAATAAGAGGAATACCAAGATATCTAACTGGAAGGTGCCCCAAGGAGACGCCCAAAGTGTCAATAATTTTAGCTTTCAAAACAAAATTTAACCCCAGAGAGAAAAACTTGGCATTTTTCTTTGTTTGGACAGAGGCCCGAGAGGTCCGTGAAGTCTTGAAGAGCAGTTTGAATAATGGAAATGGACTGAAAGTTTGCTTTGGCAAAGATCATTAAGTCGTCCGCAAAACAGAGGTGTGTGATGCGATTCTTGCCACATCTCCAATGGTGAGTAAACCTCGGGTTCTTGTTGCTTTAGTGAGAGCCCCATTTAACCCTTCCATTGCTATCACAAAGAGGTAAGGGGAGAGTGGATCACCCTACCTGAGGCCCCGAGAAGATTTGAAGAACCCATGTAGCTCTCCATTTAGGATGACCGAAAAATGTGCCGAGGTGAAACATTTTGTGATCCAGTCGACCATCAATTGGGGGAAACCCAAAGCTTTTAAAGCCTCAGTTATATAGTTCCAACTAATGGTGTCAAAAGCATTCCGAATGTCAACCTTAAGAGCACATCTGGGAGGGCCATTGAGGTGGTAATTTCGGAGCAACTCTTGAGAAAGAAGGATATTATCTGAGATGAGACGACCTTGAACAAAAGCACTTTGTGAAGGGCCAATGATGTTCGGCAGCACTGCTTTAATTCTGTTGCTTAACACCTTGGCAATGCACTTATAGATTACAGTACAGCAAGAGATAGGGCGATAGTCGTTTAGACTAGTAGGGCTCTCTACTTTAGGAACAAGGGCAATAGCCGTTGAGTTTACACAACGAGGGATGGTGCAAAGCCGAAAGAAAGAGTGAATAGCTGAGAGGAAATCTGGGCCAATGATACCCCAAGCTTTTTTGAAGAAGCAGGAGGTGAAACCGTCTGGGCCAGGGGCTTTGTTATCAGGGATAGAGTAAAGAGCTTTGGTTATCTCAGCATCAGAGATGGGAGTGATTAAAGCAGCTGCAGTCTCGGGCTGGATTTGCTTCAGGAAATGATCAATAGGCACCCGTCTAACAGGTTGCTGAGGGGAAGAGAGCAGATTTTGAAAGTAGTTCACTACTAGAGCACCCATCTCTTCCGTTTCAGTTAATGTGTGGCCTTCTGAATTTTTGAGCCAAAGAATTCTATTCCTGGAGTTCCTGTGGAGCAAAGATTTGTAAAAAAAAAAAATGTGTTAGCATCACCCAAATTTAACCAGTGAATTTTGGATCTTTGTTTATAATGGGCCTCTTCGGCTTTGGAGAGATTAAAGAAAGAAGAGGCAGCTTCTCTTTCTCTAGAGCTAGAGGAGGCATCCAAAGGGTTTTTGTCTAGATTGGCTTGAGCCATATGCCAACTGTGCGGGCATTTTTAACTCTCACAGATAAATTGGAGAAGAAAGTTGCATTAAACTGCTTTAGGGAACTCTTGAGACGGTTGAGCTTCTGGGTGAGAATGTACATAGGGCTTCCCATAATGGGAATATCCCATGAATCCTAGACAATTTTAAGGAAAGAATCATGATCAGACCAGTGATTAAGGAACTTGAAGTTGCTTTTGTGTGTGCGGGGAAGACGCTCAATGTGGACAACCATGGGGCTGTGGTCGGAGTGATCACGAGGAAGGAATTCAGCAAATGAGTTTGGATGATAGATAGTCCAAGCAGTATTTGAAAGGATCCAATCAATCTTCCGTAAGATTAAAGTGTTGTCACGGTGGCCATTGTGCCAAGTGAATTTGAGACCTTTAAAAGGCATGACAGATAATTGAGAGTCTCTAAGACAGTTGCCAAAGTCATCCATATGCGGCGGCCAGTCCGTAGATCCTCCGACTCGGTCAGAAGATTTGAGGATAGCATTAAAATCACCAAGGACCACCCATGGGATGTGAGAATTGTCAACAATCATGAAGGAGGGTATTCCATAGATGGGTCCTCTCAGAGGGGGTGGAACGTCCGTAGACGAAGGTAGTTTTGAGAGTGGTGTCGTCAGAGAGATTTGTAAAGGTACATGAGATTGTTTGGGAAGTGTATTTTGGCTTACCAAGCGAAAGGCAGATGGATTCCACATGACTAGAATCCAACAGGGGGAGGACAGTGAGCTGTTAGAAATGGAAGACCAAGAGGGGTTGATCTGGGAGGAGATGTGAGGGAGCTTGGAAGAGCTGACTTTGGTTTCCAAAAGACCAATCAGATTCAGAGAAAAGAGTGTTATCAATTTTGTAACAGCTAGTAAAGAGTTTGGACCATTGAGGCCCCTTATGTTCCAGCACGCTAACATGGCTGGATGAGGACAGGAAGGGTGAGAAATCATCGGCGGGCTTTACGCCCTTTCTTGGAAGCAGCTTTTTGCACACCTGCTCGTGTCTTGGGGATAGGTTGGCTCATAGATCTGGTTTTCCTAGTACTAGCTTCAATGGGAGGCACAGAAGAGTCTGAACCTTTGAGGAGACGAGGTGACAACTGGATATTGTCAGAGGTAGAGGCTATGTGGTTAGTGTCAGAGGGAAAGGAATCTGATGGGATAAAAAGCTTGTGTCAATGCCAGCTCAACCTCGGCCAATCTGGCTTCCTCAGCAGCTTTAGCATCAAAGGGAATAATAGAGAGGTTGCGTGTAGCAGTCTGATCAAGGGGGGTAGTAGGGTTGTCATTTCCAGCAGGAAAAGGGTTCACTAGATCAAGGGTAGCTGCGTTACTTTCCTTGGATGAGGCTGCATTAGCCCTAGCAACAGTACCTTGGTGCTTATGTTGCACAGTGACCCAGTTGGAGGCAACATTACCATTTTGCCCTTCCTTTGATCTGCCCTGATCATCTTCCTTCACGTGACTTTTCTCCTCTGTCTTCTTCGTTGGTTAGGTCTTGCCATTTCAGATTTTTCAGAGTTGCAGCTATGGCAAAAAACGCAACATTCTGAGCATCTTCTGGGCTTCCATTCATAGTCTACCTTAACTCTGATGGGATCCTTAGACAAACAAGTGTCCAAGTCAAAGAAATGGATTGGTGCTTTTGCCGCATCCAGCTCCACGCAGACCCTGGCATAGGCTAAGCGAGTACCCTCATGTGTGGCTTTGTCGCAGGCTATGGTTTGCCGATAATACTAGCAACAAAACTAAGTCCATCCTCTGACCATAACAGGAAAGGTAAACCATGGAGTTTGGCCCAAACTCGAACCGATTTTATCATTCTTTGTTGATGAAGATGAAGGTGGGGCTCCATGGTTGAAGGATGAAAGCCTTCCCTCCAAACATCCATGGACCAGCTTGGAGCACACTGAGAGTGCTATCATCATCCATAAATCTGAAGACGAAAAAGCCATCTGACGTGAAGGAGTTCTCCAACCCATAAGGCTTCCACACCCGCGAGGCTATGGCTTTGAGGTGAATGGGTTAGTTAATTTCGGCAGTAAGGAATTGGTTTTGGCTTGCTATTTTGTGTATTGATTATGAGAATGAATTCAGTGTGCTAGTACGATTGATAACTGCATATAAAGCATGAACTGATAGTTGTAGATGTATGAACTAGTGGTTAAGCATGTTAGTTAAGTATGTAAGTGAGTAAGAATAAACATAAAATCAATGATTAGTGCTTATAGATGTAAGCTTTAGTTGAGTTAATGCATTAAGCATGAACGTATGAAATCAAATGAAATGCAAATAGTAATTGTGGAGGATTCGAGATTTGGGATTTGACCCATCCCTGTTCTGGATGGTCCGTCTTACGAAACGAATAACTTGAGTTTTAGAAGTCCTTTTGATAAACGGTAAAATTTTAGGTAAAGTAAATAGGTCAAATAATGTCAGGTTCGAAAATTAGAATTTTTCGATAAGAAACGAAGTCGTGGCGATTTTTCAAATTTGGGTGAACTGCAGGGGCGAACTGGTCTGTCCCTGCTGAGTAAGGTGCAGAAAATGGGCTGTATCTTGAGTTCTAGGAATCGAAATTGAGATCTGTAAAAAATGGCATAAAGTAGACACATAGGGATCCTATCATAAAAATTTCAGGACCTGGTATGAAGTCAACTAAGAGCAGTAAATTTTCAAAGTTGGCGGTTCTGCGTGACTTTACTGATTTCAGTATTTAGCAAGAAATTGAATAGGTGACTTGCGAGATGGCGAAACGATCTTCGTAAAAAAAAAAAAATTTCCTAGAACACCTGGACATGTTAGGAATCCAGTTCATGCATCACATTTTTAATTTCATCTGCGGAAAGTATTTTATAGACGACATCCTAACGAATTAAATTGGATTTAAATTAACCGCATGATTCGCAGCGATTTCCTATCCCGTGAAGGAAACTAAGTCAGCTAGAACACTGTGAGTGGAGTATTTGTTTCGTAATATTTTGTTTATTTTAATTGACGTTATACTTTATTATGGATTTGTGATATACTTGATGATATTTAAGACGAGTCCTTGGTAATATTTGAGATTTGATTTATTGATAAGTTTGGGATTACGATTACTATGATATGTGAGGATTTTGATTTAATTGACGTGATTAGAGTCTTGAATTATTTTTAATGATGTGATTTGAGTCTCACTTTGATATTGAGGTGCTGAATAGTTTTGGAACATTTTGCGTCGTTTATTGACGTCTTGATTTATTACTCTTGACATTTGATATATTGAGTTATGATGATGATTTTCCATGTTAATAATGATTATTTGAATTTATCGACGTCGTGATACTTATGTCTTTCCTATGATGAGTTTTACGTAATGCTTGGTATAGGATTTTATATTTGGAATTGATGAATTTATACACAAGTGCACATGTGGAGGACTGAGGGGACGCTCTCAGATCCTCGAGTGGGACTAGGGGGACTGCGATACGTAACGCCCCTGGATCCCTTTTTGCGCTCAGATGAGACATTCCCGGGCGGAGATTGCGCTCAGATGGTACATTCTGGGCGGAGATGCGCCTACGGGCGGAGATGCGCCTACGGGTGGAGATGTACAATTCAGATTTTGGTTTTCAGAAAAAGATTTCAGATTTCAGTTTTCAGAAAAGATTTTCAGAAAGGAATTTGGAAAGACAAGTTTTATATAGAGTTTCAAGAAATGGTTTTTAGAAAACAGTTTTTCAAAAAGGTTTTCAAAAAATATTTTATAAAAAGCATGGCTTGATAAAGTAGAACATAATTCATAAGTTATACATAAAGATCATATATTCTGGATATCATCTGGAGAGCATGTAATTGGCATTAATGTATAATGGCGTGTTTGCATCGACATGCATATATATATATAATTAGTACTTTTGTGTGTGGTGTAAGCACAGTGTATTGATGATAGTATAAGTATGTATTATGTAGCATAAGTATTATAGAATCATGACATATTTAAGTAGAGCTTAATTTACAATTGAGCATATAAATCGTACATTTAGATATTATTTGAGTTATATATATATATAACTTATACTAATGCATAATAGCGTTATTGCGTTAGTATGCATAAGAAGATGGATATTGGCATGAACTGTATTTACACGAGAAATTTTTGTGGATGATAGTTTATGACGAATGATACCATATACATGTATGATATTATTGAGTTGGAAATAGTAATTTGCAAATGCATGTATTTATAGCGTTAAAGCTTAAATAAATTCGAACTTGGATATATGGAGTTATAGATGTAAAGGTATATTAGATTGCAAATGTTTATGATAGGGTGATAATTTATTATGTAAGTGGACTTATTTATCTGCATTTGAGGTATATTAGTGATAGAATTAGTATATAGAATATAAGACAGTTAAAGAAGAATGTTTAATAGCAAGAACAATTTTTAAATTCGATTTGATGATATTTCAATGAAATAAAAGAAAGATAAGTATGATAAATAACCAAACTAGATTAGTAAAGAGTAAGTGGGTAGGTATTGAGATATTAGAGTAGCGCAGCGAAAACATGGTAAAATTTGACTTAATAGAAAGAATATGAATGAATAACCTAAACAGGAAATAAGACTTAAAGTTCACGTATGAATAGTTAGAAAGACAGTAGCTAGAAATAAATTTGAAAAATGAATAAGAAATCAAAAAGATAGATCAGGTTTGATACATGTGTATGATCATAAGAGGTACATATTAATATAAAATGGAAATCACATTTTGCTTGTGTTTGATGCTCAAGGAATGAACATAGTTACTTACTGAGTCTTATGACTCACATCCCAACAGTGTTGAGTTTTGTAGGTTGGTGACCCGATCGGTCGACCATGGATTTCAGAGCTTGAGAAGCCGGATAGCAGCATTGCAATCAGCCAGTCACCAGGTCTTGGGCGTATAAGAGTCATTTATGAGTATTGTTGTAAAAAGTTTTAAGTCTGTACAAGTGTAATTGTAAAAGTTTTTGTTTGTACGTATTTTCGGGCACGGAGCCCAATTGTGTTATGACTTGAGTTTATTGTTTTAGTGTATATTACGTGTTGGGCCCATTTTAGGTTGTATCGAGGTGCTGGACTTGGATCCAGGTTGCATGACTTTACGCAGAGGTCATACCGAAATTTCGTCAGAGTCAGAGGCTTATGGAGGTAGGATTAGTCTGTCTCATGCCGGTAGCATCCTGGCTTAGGCGGGATGTTACAGTGTCCTGGCGATGTTGGCAGCTGAATGATTGTGCTGACATGGCAATGATGTGGCGATGTTGATTGTCGGCAGCATGTGATGATGACACGTGACACAGAGCACGTTAGCATGATCAGCGCACGTTAGCAGGATCTGGTGCATGTTAGCAATCGCATCGCAGAAGTCCTTCGTGTCGTGATGCCCAAAAGACAGTTTTGCCATTTTTGTCCGTTTTTCACTATTTGGCCCTGATTTCATTCCAGAGAGTCCTGAAATTTTATTTATCTACAAAAAATACAAAAATAATCAAAATATTCACAAAACTCAAGAAACGATACGAAATTTTAGGTTAAATGAGTGGAAAATAGTGATGTATTTATCACTCATCAACCTTTGTACATATATTTAATGTCTTGAATATAAGCAACACATACTCTTTTCTTTTCTAATACCCTCTAAAGAATTTCACTTGATACTTTATCGTATGATTTATCTAGATTTATAAAGACCGTATGAGGGTCTTTCTCTATATTACCATAATGTTCCATCAAGCTCCTTAGTAATTGTATTGCTTCCACAGTTGCTCTTTCTGACATGAGCCCAAATGATTCTCAGATATACTTGTTTCTTGTTTTAACCTGCGTTCAATTATTCTTTCCAATAATTTCATTGTGTGATTCATTAGCTTTATGTATATGTAATTTGCGTAATTTTATATATCCCTCTTATTCTTATAAATAGGTGCCAAAATACTCTCCCTCCACCCTTTTGGTATTTTCTTAGTTCTCAAGATAATATTGAATAACTTAGTTAGCCAAGTTATTTTCCCTTTTCATACAAATTTCTATACTTATATTGGAATTACATTTGGCCCCACTTCTTTCCCGTTCTTCATCTTTGCTAATGTAACTTTTACATTCAATAATTGAATTCTTCAGTAGAATGCATAATTTTGAATTTCTTCAGAGCATTCTTTAGTAGAATGCATATGTTAGAAAACAAAGATTATCCTACACCAATGATCTCCATTGAAAAGTTATATAAAGATAAATGAATAATGTTTGCATATCCAACTCTTTATATAAGTTTGATTGGATCTTTGCAATATGTTACTCTTACCAAGCCTGAAATTTCTTACTTAATTCACAAATTGAATCAATTCTCAGCTTCTTCAACTATTTTTCATTGGCAAGCTTGCAAAATGATTCTAAAATGCTTGCAGAACACTTCAACTCTTAGTATGCAATTTGTGCCAACTAGTGACATCTCTCTCAATGGTTTATCTGATGAAAATTGGGGTTCTGATCCATATAATATAATTCTATATGAGGATACTATGTTTACTTGAGTAACAACTTAGTAGATTAGTCTTTAAATAAACAATCCATAATTTCAAGATCAACTGTAGAAGTAGAATATAGACCTTTAGATCTTGTTACTTCTGAAATACTTTGGATAACTTACTTAAAGAGTTAAAGATATTATTGCAACATCCTCCTCAAAGGTATTATTGCAGCATCCTTCTCAACTTTTGTGTTATAACAAGAGTGTAGATGTCATAGCCAAAAACCTTATTTGTCATCCACGAATCAAAGCACGTCGAATTGGATCTTTACTTCTTTAGAAAAACATGTTCTCGAAAGGAGTTACTTATCCAACATGTTCCCAGGATTCACTCAAGTTGTTGATATCTTAACCAAGCCCTTGAGTTTCGCTCACTTTGCTCACTTACGTTCAAGTTTATGATTTATGACACACTCACAAAGTGCTTATTTACTCCAAGTATAAGAGTGTCGAAGTAATAAAATAACTCGGTAAGTTCGGGGTCGATCCATACTGGAATAAATTTAATAAATAAAATAATAATTCAAGTAATAAAAAAATAAAAAGGCTGAATTGTTTGAAGTGATGGACATTTTTAAATTGGACGCAACAATAAAAATAAAATGATGGAGGTAACGGATCGCTATTAATATTTCAAATTTAGAGAACTCTTACTTTTTATAATATATAAATTGTCATTATTACCTAATTAATTTACTTCAGGAATTAATTATGCCAAAACATATAAAACCATGCATAAAGGCGGTAATAATATTTGTCTTATAACAAGTTCAGTTAGGTACTCAATTATGCTAAATGTACAAAACCGGCCCATATAAGACGGTAACAAAGTTTGTCAATAATTAGTTTTTAGATTAGAATTCATAAATATTTATAAGTAAGATAATCTATATTTTCTTATATTAAGAGCTTCACCATTTACCCACACAGGATGACATTAGCTACTCATGCTTTGAATAAAAACACACATAATTTTATTACTAAAAGAAAAAAAATTACAACAAAGCTTGAAAATAAAAACACAAAGATACTTCTTGCAAGTTTTTAAGAGAGAAAATGAAAACAAGCATGAAGAAAATGAGAGGTGAGCACCTAATTATAGTAGAAGTGTTCATCCCTCAATTATTAATTATAACTTCCAAATCAGATACAACAATAAA